>JAGXJF010000395.1:0-229444 GCA_019208055.1 Stipa capillata
GATGATAGATCGGGCGGTAGAATTATGGTTTTGCTTGCATGCGGGTTTGGTCGGATTAGGCTAATGCAATGATGCTAATACACGGTTAGAAATATTAGGGCGCGACAAACCTACCCCCCTTAAGTCGAATCTCGTCCCCGAGATTCTACAGATTGGAATAGGTGAGGGTATTTGTCCTGTAGAAAATCTTCGCTTTCCCATGTAGCTTCTTCTTCGGTATGGTGATCCCATTGAACCTTGTAAAATTTTATATTCTTATTCCTTGTCTTTCTTTCGGTGCTTTCCAGAATTTTAACTGGTTGCTCTTTGTAGGTGAGATCCTTGCCAATATCCAATTCTTGATACTGCACTTGTTTCGTTGGCGGCTCGATGCATTTTCTTAGTTGAGATACATGAAACACATTGTGGATTTCTGATAGTTCCGGTGGTAGCTCTAGCTGATATGCCACCTGTCCTCTTTTTTCCTCTATCTTGAAGGGTCCTACAAAGCGGGGCGCTAACTTTCCTTTGACGTTAAACCTCTTCGTTCCTTTGAGAGGAGTCACTCGTAGGTAGACGTAGTCTCCGGGTTTAAAGACGATATCACGCCTCTTAGATCGGCATAGCTCTTTTGCCTTGACTGTGCCGTCCTAAGTCGATCTTGGATGAATTTAACTTTCTTTTCTGCGTCTTGGAGAATGTCTGGACCAAAACTTTTCCTTCTCCGGTTTCGGACCATTCAAGGGCGTTCTGCATTTCCGTCCATAAGCGCTTCAAATGGTGACATCTGTAAACTTGCTTGATAGCTATTATTATATGAGAATTCGGCATACGGTAAGCTATCTTCCCAGCTATCGCCGTATGTTAAGGCACACGCTCTTAACATATCTTCCAAAATTTGGTTCACCCGTTCCGTTTGTCCATCCGTCTGTGGGTGGTATGCGGTGCTAAAGTTCAATCGAGTTCCCATGGCTTCATGCAGTTGTTCCCAAAATCTGGAGGTAAATTGAGTACCTCGGTCTGAGATAATCCGTTTGGGTACTCCGTGCAAGCTGACTATTCGGGCTAGATATAGCTTGGCTAGTTGATCACCTCGATGCGTGGTCTTGACCGGCAGAAGTGTGCCACTTTGGTCAACCTATCGACAATGACCCATATAGAATCATTTCCCTTTCTTGTCTTTGGTAATCCGACGATGAAGTCCATGCCGACTTCATCCCATTTCCATTCAGGCACTTTGATTGGTTGTAGCAGTCCTGCAGGCTTTTGGTGTTCTGCCTTGACACGCTGGCATACGTCGCATCGGGCTATGAAGCTTGCTATCTCGCGCTTCATTCCATGCCACCAGAATTCCTCTTTAAGTCCTGATACATTTTTGTGCTTCCCGGATGTATAGAATATCGGGATTCATGGGCTTCTTTAAAATTAGCTCCTTGAGCTCCTTGCAAGCGGGTACACATAGTCGATTTTTCAAACCACAGGTGCCTTCTTCATCTTCTTTGAATCCACTTGCTTTTCCTATCTTCATTTTCTTCTTGATGCCTTCTATACTCTTGTGTTCTTTTTGGGCATCCTTAATTTGCGCTACGAGAGAGGGGGTCACTTCTAGGGTGGCTACATACCTTCACTGACCATCCCTAAATTAAGCTTCTCAAATTCTTTGCATAAACTCGGTTGGGTTGTTGGAATTAAAGCATTTACCGAGGCTGGCTTCCGGCTAAGGGCATCGGCCACAACATTTGCTTTGCCGGGATGATAATGAACTCCAAGGTCATAATCCTTGATTAATTCCAACCATCTTCTTTGCCTCATATTGAGGTCTGACTGGGTGAAGATATACTTTAGGCTCTTGTGGTCGGTGTATATTTCACAACGATTTCCAATGAGGTAGTGCCGCCAAAGTTTCAGGGCATGAACTACTGCGGCCAGCTCTAAATCATGAGTTGGATAATTCACTTCGTGGGGTCGTAACTGTCTGGAAGCATATGCCACCACTTTTCCATCTTGCATAAGCACGCATCCAAGTCCATGTCGGGAGGCATCACAATATATGTCGAAGTTCTTCCGGAGATCGGGTAGTGTTAACACGGGTGCTGTCGTTAGCCTTCGCTTCAATTCCTGAAAACTGTCTTCGCACTTTTGCGTCCATTCGAACTTTTGATTCTTCTTTAACAGCTGCGTCATGGGTCGGGCTAACTTTGAGAATCCTTCGATAAAACGGCGGTAGTATCCCGCCAAACCTAAGAAGCTTCGAATCTCAGTTACCGTCCTGGGTGGCTTCCAGTCGAGCACATCTTTTACTTTGCTCGGGTCTACAGCTATTCCTCCTGCAGACACTATATGTCCGAGGAATCCAACTTCTTTTAACCAAAATTCGCATTTGCTGAATTTGGCATATAGCTGATGCTTTCTGAGTGTTTCCAAAACTGCTCTTAGATGTTGCCGATGTTCTTCATCTGATTTTGAATATACTAGAATATCATCTATGAATACCACTACAAACTTGTCCAAGTACTCCATGAACACTTTGTTCATTAAATTCATAAAATATGCCGGGGCATTGGTCAATCCAAAGGGCATGACGGTATATTCATATAGTCCATATCGAGTTGTGAAGGCAGTCTTCGGTATATCCTGCCCTCGGATCTTAAGCTGGTGATAACCTGACCTCAAATCTATCTTAGAAAATACTCGAGCTCCATTCATCTGATCGAATAGATCATCTATCCGTGGCAGAGGATATTTATTCTTAATAGTGACTTCATTCAGAGCTCTATAATCCACGCACATGCGGAGAGTCTTATCTTTCTTCTCAACGAATAATACTGGTGATCCCCATGGCGATGCACTAGGTCGAATAAAACCTTTTTCTTCCAATTCCTCCAATTGTTTCTTCAGTTCGATTAGCATATCAACGGACATCCGATAGGGCCTCTTTGCTATGGGGTGCCGTTCCGGGCACTAATTCAATGATAAATTCCAGATCTCGGTCCGGTGGCATTCCGGGCAATTCCTCAGGAAATACATCAGGGTATTCCTGTGCCACTGGGACTTGGGGTAACTCAGGTGCGGTTATATTGTTCAGGGTACTGGGTTGGGGAGAGGGTGACTTAGGAGTAAACTTAACTGTCTCTCCTCGGGCATTGGTAAGGGTAACTGTTTTGGTTTCAAAGTTTATAATGCCCTTATTCTTAGGTAACCAATCCACTCCTAGAATCACATCAATATCTTCTGATACTAGGACAATTAGGTCTGCCAAAAACTCTACCCCCCTTATAAAGATGTTTACATCTTTGCAGTAGTGTTTAGATCTGACTACTGACCCTGGTGTTCGGACTTTCATGGGGGTTTTCAATAGGTGCAATCCTATTCGGTTTTTCTCGGCAAAATGCTTTGAGATAAATGAATGCGATGCTCCGGAATCGAATAAAACAGTTGCTGGTACTGAGTTAACAGGGAACGTACCCATCACCACGTCGTGGGCGTCCTGGGCTTCTTCGGCATCAACATGGTTCACGCGTCCTTTGCTGTAGTTTGGTGCTCCTTTGGATCCTTGACTCCGGGTGGACATAGCATGCTCTGGACGCGGGCGCTGGTCGGCGGGTTCCTTTGCTTTCTTGGGACACTCGCGAGCGAAGTGTCCAGGTTCTCCACACGAATAGCAGTTGGTCCTTCCTGAGCTTTGGCTTGCACTGCCAGAGTGATAATTTCCAGAGGGTCCCTTCTGATAGTTCTGATAGTTACGGGTGCTGAACTGGGGTATGGCAGGGGCAGTCCTGTAGTGTTGAGGTGCTGAATATCTGTGCTTCAGTTTCTTCTCATAACGGGGCCGTTTATGTGGTTCCCCTGTCTCAATCGTCTTGACGTTCTTGCGCTTCCGGTTGTCTATTAACCCTCGGCGCTTATCCTCCACATTCAGAGCGGCGTTGACTACATCCTGCAACTCCGTGAACTTTTGCGAGGCTAGCTGGTACTGGAGAATCTGCTGTAGCCCATTCATGAATTTCTCTACTTGAGCACTCTCGGACGCCATCTCTTCTCCTGCATACCGTGCTAACTGAGTGAACTTATGAAGGTACTCTGTTACCGACATCGTTCCTTGCTTGAGATCAAGGAATTCCTTCTTCTTAATTCCCATTAGACTTGCTGGGATATGATGCTTGCGGAACATGTCTTTAAACATGTCCCAGGTAATTTCCGTGTGTCTTGGTTGGGTACTCCTGATCCTTTTCCACCATGCGGCGGCGGGTCCTTGTAAATATTGGGGAGCGTAGAGTACTTTTTCTTTGTCGTCGCATTTGGCTACCTCCAGTTTTTCTTCCATAACCAACAGCCAATCGTCAGCGTCTAATGGTTCCGTCGAGCAGGCGAAGACGGGTGGGGAAGTCCTCTGAAATTCTGAGAGTCTATTTCCTTTTCCAGACGAGTTACCACCTTGCATCATTAGTTGCACTGCTGCGTTGGTGGCTAGACAAGTTTGTCCCAGCATCTTAAACATTTCAGCTGGCGTTGGTTCGGCTGACGGGGGTGGTGGTGGTGGGTGGTCAGATTCCACGCAGTTCTGACCTTGGTCTTCTTTGTCTTCTGGGGTAGGAGTTTTCATACGGTTATTATTCTGAGGCTTGTTATTGCGTGCCTTAGAATTCCGGGAGTTAACTGATGTTTGGGAGTGAGTTGGAATCACAGGTGGTGGAGCATTTTTTTGTGCCTCCGCTGCCTTCTTCCGTGCTGCGGAGCTGAGAGAGTTATGACTCATCTTCACTTTCTAAACTGCAATAGCATCGGCTGATTCATCAGATGCTAGCATTTTTTTTTAAGCAAGGAGGTAAAAGGGAAAAGCGGGGTTTCGGTGCAGCGCCAAACTGAGATCAAATGCATCAATACAAATTCCAACGGTTGGGGTAAGCCAACCAAGAGACAAATAAAACATCGAAACAACGCACATAATTTAACAGTAAATGTGCCTAAGGGCACTTGTACAATACACATATTTCGTGCGTAGGGCACAGGGCTAAGCCCTATTACAAAGAAGAAAATAGGTTCCTAGGTTTATTATTAATTGGGGTGGCTATTCCACTCCACTTAGTCCACCTGGTCTACGTCCAGGCTGGAGGGCTGGGTCGCGGGTGTCTCTCCGCGAATGTCTCCATTCTCGGATGGCACCGGGGTGCTTCGGGGTGTAGAGGGGTTCCTACGACGATGCGCGGCTCGGGTGGAGGCCGCGTATGCCGAGAACAGCCTGAGGTATTCCGGGGAAAGAGCAGGGAAAGGGTTTCCATCTACCACTACAGGTATTCCTGCTATGGGTGAATCTCCGGACACTGAGGGGTGAGTAGAGGTCGCGGAGGATGCTCGGGCACGAGATCTTGGCTGAACAAGGGGAGTGGCTTGCTGGGTGAGGGTGAGAATATCCATGAGCTGGATAAAGACTTCGGTCATGGCGACCAGATACCGGGTGAGGTGCACCACGGCTACATCTTGCTCTTCTTCAGTACTGATGAAGGTTGGATTCTCTCCCAGAGCGCGGCTGGGGTAGAACCGAAAGGCTCTGCAGTTCATGCTTGGAATCATCTGGTGAAGACGGGAGACAGCCTCCCATGCAGCCACCTGCATGGATAGGTCGGGGTCGGGCACCGGTCGGCCCATGAAGTGGAAGTTTGCCTCGCTGTTGACACCGTCTTGGTAGACGTGTACTTCAGCCCAGTACACATTCGTGTGGGTGGTCTCCTCCCGATAGACATCGTACTCGGGTCGCTGGGAGGCTCGTAGAACCCTCTGGGCGACCGTCCACAGGATATCTACAAATCCCGCTAGCTCAGAAGCGGTGGTCTCATTGTAAAGAGTTCCACGGGGCATAGCTTCTTCTTGAGGTGCTGGAAGGAAGAAGAGAGAAATCTAAGGTTGTTGGCTTCAGGAGCAACTAGGGATGGTGAGGTGAGAAATGAGAACCTGGGTATTTATAGGGCAAAAGGAAGGGGTAGCCTTTATGTCGGGACAAGACGTTTATCTACCCTCATTACTGAGGGACGACCCCAACGTCTTATCCTTTCTCGGGCTTCGCATTTTGAAAGACAGATGAGAGGGATTTGCGGGTACAGACAGATTAGATTTTTAAAACATACTAGGCCGGGGGGGCCCTTTTATTTATTAGAGGGACACGAGGCAACCCTAAGGGGTGTCGTGTACCACCTAGCACACACATACATAGCTCAGAACATTACACATGTCACACATACAGCTAGCGACCACTTATTTATTTTACACGTCGCTAACTAGGGGTAGACTACTACACAACCCTACGACCTACGACGTGATCTGAACCTCTTCGTCTTCTTCAACTGGCTCAACCTCCTCTGGGTCTTCTTCCTCCTCAGAATCCTCGACAAAGATGGATCCACCAAGTGGCGTCGGGACTCGGTATGGTTGGGATGACTCGGGAAGTCCCAGCTCCAGTCGTGAATCGGCTGAGGTACTCACGGGCGGTGCGACGTCTCTTGGGTGGAGGCGGCTGCTCGCTCACCACCTGAATATCCCGGGGCTCTGGCGGGGCTTCAGTGGTGGCGGCGGTAGTAGTAGTCCCTCCTTGTGGAATAGGAGCCTGCGTCGGGAGTCTGGTGGCTTGATCCAGTAGAGTCTTCACTCGCTGTAGCTCCTTGCGCACATCTTCTAGTTCCACTAATGCACAGTGAAGCAGGGAATCCTGTGCCTCCACAAAGTGAGCTAGGTTCACCACCGCAGGGTCATTTTCCGCCAAAGGTGGAGTATATCGGCGGATTTCCTCCAGTATTGGATATGCTGGAATATATCTTGTAGCTCTGAACATCCCCATTTCTGGCATCTCATGGCGGAGATGCACCAGCGCCTTATAGGCTACCAGGTGCACTGCCTGACTATACGTCCAGCTGCAGGGTCCCACAAAACTGTATGTCTGATTATTGGCGTTTCTCAGTCCGACGATGAGCACTCTTGCCCAGTACTCATTGATAGTATCTGACTTTTTCTCCAAGAAGACGTGGTACTCCGGGTAGACACTGAATCCACATCGCTCCAGTGCCTCTTGCAGCAGTCGGGGACATCCTTCAGCATTGGGGGCACAAGTTTCACCATACAGCAGCTCCATCGTTCTAACCTATGAAATTTTCAAAATCAAAATGTGGTAAGTTTTTAAATTTCCCAAAGTCTTACCTGGAATAGATAAGCACTTAGCAGAGATAAGGATACTAGACTTGTTTTTACAAAATTTTGTTTTTCAAAAGATTTTTGGAAAATACTTTTGTCCTAGGTTTGTCTAACGGCCATGCTAACTAGGGGTTCCTACAGTCAGTATGGCTCTGATACCAAGCTGTCACGCCCCCGGTTTTAAGGCCGGGTGCGCTCCTGTGATTACCGTACCGGTCCCTGGATCCGTAGCCGGTACGCACAAGAACTTGATAACATCGTCACACAATACCGATTTATTACAATACAAGCCATTAAGGTCTTTTATCACAACAGGGCCTATTGGCCGAATAAAAGTTTTGCAGCGGAAAATAAACACACGTAGATAGACCCATCAGTATGCCAAACCCTCAGGCAACTGACTGGGGAAACGCCCTAGCCCTCGTAGTCGGTGTCTTCCTCGTCGAGGCAGAACTCTTCTTCTTCTTCTGGCCAAATCAACAAGCCAGGTGAGTACATTGAATGTACTCGCAAGCTATTCCCCACCGGGGAGAATATACGGCGATATTTCATGCAGGGAATAGCAATGTAAACAGCTCTAGTCTAGTTTAATAGTTGTGCGGAAAAGTAAGCTCTTATGTAAATACAGATATAATAGATTCGAAAGCGGTTTTATAAAGCTCATTGTAAAATTAAAGAGTTTTGCTCATCCACTGTCGAGACCGCCCAGTCCATACTACCCCGTGCAGCATGACTAGCGTCTCGATTCACTGCTCAGCCTGCACGTTCCCGAATAGTGCAGCTAGCGTCCTTAGAACGGTGCTCAGCCTCTGTTATCCCGACAACATGGCTAGCTCCCGCTTGACTCCCGGCTCAGCCCATACTGCTCCGGACAGTACGGCTAGCCTTTCCTCCTGCAATTCCTTGCTACCAGCCTGTAGCGTAAATTGCACACTGTGGGCACATCGTGCCCACGTCCTTAATCCCTTTTCCCACCTTTCGCAAACAAAACCAGGTCTAACCAGCGTGTGGCCTTGCCAGTTCATGTCCATGACCGAGGACGCGGCTATTCGAATAGTTTTTAACACTCTGCAGAGGTTGTACGGCTTTACCCACAAGATGTGAACTCACCCTTTTTGCCGAGCGCTAACGATACACATCACGAAGTGTATTGGCAGGGTGGTCACAACGAGACCGTCGCCCGCTTCCATACTAGAGTTGGACCCGCTAGGTGAATACCCAAGTTTGCGTGCCCCGGATACCGAATTCCGGACACCAAATTGGGGCTCTCCACCTTTGTGTCGATCAACACCCAAACGCTACGCGGCAGTGGATCTCTAGGACTTTTAAGCACCTAGCCACGACTCCTAACTTCCTACGGGTCCAAACCCTAATACTTGCCGGGGTACCAAGTCAAGTCCTTCCCATAAAGGACATGTGGACGCACGGTGGTGGAACTGGTTTAGCGGCACTTTAGGCTCGGTCCTTAACTGATCCGAACAAGACTCCATTCCACAACTCACGATCGTCCTCGACGATGTGCCATTATCAATTCCTCTACAGCCTCCGGCTGCTCCTAACATTCTTGCCCGGATCTAAAACATCTCCGATTTTTGGGTTTAGGGTCTCGCCAGACCCTTCTTTCAAAAGTCACCCCGGATATCCCAGTATGTCCGAGGGTTTTATTTCTTGTACCAATTAAGGTTTTCAAAATTTTGGGTAAAACTTATTTTAACTATAGCAGGGCTAAGCGGGGCTTACAGCCTATAAATCCTAATATTTTTGTCGACTCGAAAATAGTCGACTAATATCCCTAGGGTTTCAAGGATAGGAAGTTCGGTCCTAAGCTTAGTGCAGCTACTAGGAATAACTATACTAATAAAATAATGTGGTATTAAAATATAGCATGCAGGATTTGCAAACAAAAATAATAACGTTCATAAATATAGGATCCGGCATGATCAAGGGGGGGGAATGCTTGCCTGGCAAGTCCTGTTCCTGTTCTGTACGCGAAGGTGACGCCGGTTCCTCCTGACGCACGTACGTCTCTCCGTCAACTACGCGTCGATTAAAAACAACGAATAAGAAACGATCCAACATTCCGATAAAATCAAACAACATGCAATACCAAATTACTCGAGGAACTACTTATGATTTTTGGGGTGATTAGAAAAAGAATCTAATTAGGGTTTTGCATGCGCGTGCACATATTTTAATTATTTAGACAAACAGATAACCCTAGCATACTGCCATTAGCTAAAATACGGAACAGTTCATTTAGACAATGCTACTGGATGGGAAGCTTGGTTATATCGCATGCGTTTTATTAGCAGATATCCCTGGTACTTAATATTTAAGGTGCATGAGGAGGGCTCTGGTACAGCTCTACGGTGAATTATATTGCATGCGAGTTGATTCCAAGAGCACGAGGATTTGCTTACCCTCTAATCTCTACTAACCCTATTCTAATTAATTTTGATGTGCAAATAAATTTTGGAACAGGAATTTGGGTTTATTCACGGGTTTCCAGAATAATATTCTTGAGCACTTAGGGAGGTTTAGAGGGACTTGGTTTGGCTAATTAAACCTTTACCGATTAGACAAATGGATTAGCGGGTTGGGCAGCTGAGGAAAGAAACAAGCTGGGCTGTCGGCGTGGACTAGCAACTGAACAACTGAGTTGAAGAGAATACGTGTTAATTGGCCACACATGCAACAGGACCTCTACTACTCACTGCTGAGGAAAATTGGTGGCTAAAATGCCTACACATGCTACAGGACAAGCATTGAACTAAATAGCTAAAAGGAGTACTAGTGTGCACGGCAGCTCACTTCATTCACAAACACTCTCTCACTCTCTCACTCTCTCACTCTCTCACTCTCTCAGCTGGGGCTGCTCAGAGCAAGAAGCAAGGAGGCTGGTCGGCTGCTTGGGAAGGAGCTCGGCAAGGCTTGGGGGGCTGCGGCAAGGGGGCGGCAGGGGCTGAGGTAGGGCTGCGGCAGGGGGCGGCAGGGGGCTGAGGCAGAGTTTGCGGCAGGGGAGGGAGTGCGGCAGAGAGAGCTGCGGCAGAGGGGAGCTGTGGCGCGGCAGGGGGTGCGGCAGGGAGGCGGCGACCGGTTCCAGAGAGGAGGCACCCCAGGTGAGTATGGAGTTTGGGTGAGTTTGTTTCTTCAGTAGCTCAATTGGGGTTTGGTGTTCTGGAGTTGATCCTTCTCTTTACCTTTTCTAATTCAAGCCCTCGGTTGCTTACTGGATTTGTTTGGGTGCTGCTGAGCTAGGTTCCAGAGTGCTTGAGTGCTCGGAATGGGGTGGGGAGGAGCTATGGTTTGAAGGAGAGCGAGGTGGAGGATGGCTTGGGGAGGAGCTGAGGCATGGCTGCCCATTTATAGCCGACGAGGGGAGGTCCGGCGAGCTGAGCTGGCGGCCACTGCTCCGCTACACCACCAGCGACTCGACGGCGGAGTTGAGGTGGCCTGGAGCTCCAGGGGGAGCGAAAGACAGCTTGGGTGAGGTGGCGGTGAGGTGCAGCTCCGGTGAGGCGACGACTCGGCGAAGTGAGCTGTGATTACAGGGGAGATGAAAGATGGCTGGCTGTTTTGCTACACCACCGGCAACGAGATGGGGAAGACAGCTGGGAGGGTTGAAGACCATGGAGAGCTCAGAGTTGCAGTAGCTCGGGTTTGACGTGAGTCCAGCTGGAGAGTGACCAGGGTGCAGCCGCGGAGCACAGCAGCCATTGAGACTTGGGAGGTGGTAAATGTCGATGGGTGGCGATACAGAGATTAGCGGTCAGTGCTTGGTTTCACAGTGAGTTAGGCGCCGAAAGTTGCCTCATTTATTCACGGTGTTTGAATGCTGGAGCTGACGTCTATAGAGTTTTTACTGGAGGTTGGCAAGACAGGAGCTACTAGAGAAGGTTAAATGAGATTGACGGGTAACAGCAATGTGGACTGTGCTCAATGAAATTTTTGGGACAGCTCATGCAAGGAGTGAATAGCTATTGTACGCGAGGAATTACTTAGGGTCAAGGTGCTCGATGTTTGATGATTCCGATTTTTATTCACGACGTGCTCATTATTTCATGCACTGAGGTTTCTAGAGATGCAGAGAGAGCTGTGTTAATTTTTGTAATTTTAGAGACCTAATTGTAATGACACGTTTAATACTATAGTGTATTAATTTCACATTTTGATATTTTTAAACTGGACACTATTATTTTATGCTATGTTTGAATTAGATATATTGTCGAGATGTTCCATGATTTATTCCAGGATTTTCGGAGAATCCGAGGAGTGGCGGATCTCCCGATTGTGATTTTATTTGACCGAGTGCGTGTGTGCGGGTGTTGGTGCATTGGGTTTATTGATGATAGATCGGGCGGTAGAATTATGGTTTTGCTTGCATGCGGGTTTGGTCGGATTAGGCTAATGCAATGATGCTAATACACGGTTAGAAATATTAGGGCGCGACAGCTAACGAAGCCATGAGTGTCGGGGCTAACGATGTATGGAACTCTATATTTCGAAGAAATAAACAGAGTGTTCCATGCAATTCAGTAGAACTAATGACACTGGAAATACGAAGTGCTCATAGAATATAATGTAATACAGTACTAAAGTCATGGACGCCTAGTCTCGTTGTCGCCTCTTCCTGATCAGCGACGGTGAGTACCTCTGCCTAGGCTGCCCCGCTCCCGCCCTAGGAGCCCTGCCCACCGGAAGTGTCGGGTCAGCCTGTGTATCCTGCGTGGGCGCTGGTGGCTGAGTCTGCTGCGTCGTGCCGAACTGCCCACGTGGAGTCAACTGGGCCGCCTCGTCGTCGTCCTGAAAGCTGAAGCCCTGAGTGTCGGGGCTGTTGAGGATGTAGTCAAACGGACTACCTGCCACGTCAAGCGGCACGTGACCTGCATATAACCGGAATTAGTGAGCACAGCAACGTAAGGAATAATGGTTTGTACGAGACGAGAATTTTTTTACCTTGTGCACTCATGGAGAATGGGGCCGCACTCTGCTGCCACGCAGAACCACCCGCCTCTGTGGGCCCCGGCGGCTGGGAGGTAGGAGGCTGACGGTGCGTCGTCTGTGAAGGACGCGGTGGTCTGTGTGCTCCCCGGCTAGAGCTAGCCCCGGCAACGACGTCATCAGTGCGCGTGCACCTGAACACGTCCATGATCCTCCTAGTAAATCCGCGACCCTGGACAAGCCTGCATGCTCATCGGTGCCGGGTGGGTGACGCTGCAGCAGTCTTGTCACCTCCGCGTTCGCCGATGTCGCCCACTGTCCCTGAAAAGTGAGAATCATAGATGCTCACGTAAGTTGTACACAAATAGACACGGAGAAGTGGAGCACGAAATTCACTAACCGCCAAATCTAGAGTTTCAGCCGCGAGGATCGGGTACATGTCTGTCGTCTGTGCCGCTGGCTCCTCAAGGTCCTCGCTTCCACGAATAAGGTGGACGCGTGTACGTGGCAAGTACCACTGCAAGTAGGCGTCGAAGTCCGCGTACCTGAATGCTCGCTCCTCGGACAGGACGCTGTGCAGAGCAGTGGCCCACGCGGCAACAAAAGGGGCCAGCCGTGATGCCCACTGTGTGTCCCTAGTACCCCCTCCCTTGCGGGTCCACCTGTGTACGTAATAAATTTGTATCTCGTAAAAGGAATAGCCATTCGAAATCTATATCAAATTCTAAAACTTGACTTACGTGTGAGCGTTCGGCTGGACGAGTGGTACGTGTGGAGGCGGGTACTGCTGGTACAAGCCAAACTGCCTTATCACACGGTGTGGTGAGTGGTCCTCCACGAAGATGTCGAAGACAATCTTCGAAGTGGTCCTCCAGTAGGTCTCGTCCCGCCGGCACAGTGAAGACATCCCCCGGTGCGGTGCACGTCGCGCCAACGCATCAGGGGAGTACGGCTCCCAAATGACGCTCTGCGCAGGGAGGTGCTGGAACTGCTCCGTGAAAGAGAGGTAACAGCCTCGTACCTGTGCCCTCGCCCACTGAGGCTGCAAGAAGTACATCATACGAGAGTCATACTCAATGAACTTACGAATATTATAAGCAAATACAAGCTGATGAAGACAAAGTAACTCACTGTTCTTCTTGTCCACATGGACCCGAAAGTCGGTCCGTCCTCCAGCAACTGGGGCCCTCCTCCACGGTAGAACTCCGCGCCGTAAGCAGAGTCGTCGACCCATGGTCGGCCGACCGGGAAGCGCTCGAACGACCACAGCTGGAGAAGAAGCGGACACCCTGTGAGATTGGCGTTGGCCAACCTCCTCTTGCATGCGCCGCAGAGCGCTCGGTACAAGCCCGCAAGCACCGCAGACCCCCAGCTCGTGGGAGGGAGCCGATCCGCCGACTCAGCATCTGCGATCTGCCGTGCTATGCCGATGTAGCGAGCGTCTACGGTGTCTCCGTGGGCACTCGTGAACATCACGTACCCAAGCAGCCAGAGCACGTACGCCTCAAGTCCCCGGTTCAGCTGGTACACGTTGAGGTCTCCCTGAAATCTGTGCTCCAGTGTGTCCAGCTGCACGAATATGTCAGATAACAGAAATATGATGATTGCTGAACAAAGATATCGAACATCATTAAACTACATACGTACCTCAAACTGACGAAGCCACATCAACCTGGGACCGTGCTTCTGGCCGGCCTTTACCACCTCAACCTCAGGTGGCCCAGGTGGTAGAGCTGCGCCAAACCTGTCCGCCAGTGAGTCAGGCCAGTCAGCAGGAGCCGGCAGCGGACCCACCGCTGCTCCAGCCACTGGTAAGCCAAGTAGGCAGGCCACGTCCTGCAGCGTGACCGTCATCTCCCCCCAGGCAAAGTGGAAGGTGTGGGTCTCGGGCCGCCACCTGTCCACAGGCGCGGTCAGCAAGGAGGCATCGAAAGGAAACCTCCTGGAACGACCCACTCCAGCAGCCGGCTGTCCGGCGTCCTCGTCGCCCACCGCCTCGACCATCCGTGCGAGTGGTAGTAAACCGGACCACGCGAGCCTGTCAGATCACATAAAAGGTCCAGTTAGTACTGAAACAAGATGATATAGATAGAACCAAATAATGTACCTCTCGATCCACGACTCGTGAATCCTCCACGCGTGATCAGGTGTACGAGTACGGAACACCCCGAGATCACGGTCTCCTGAAGCCAGCAGCCTAGCCCGGTGCTCTCGGTCCTCTCGCTCATCTATGAGCTCGAAGCGAGCCATATCTGTTCATGCGATAAAAGTAAACATTAAAGTAACACGAAGTAAATATAACACGAATACATCAAGATAAGTTCATCAAATACATGCAGCACACGAAGTAAATATAACAAGAATACATCAACATAAGTTCATGAAATACATGCAGCACACGAAGTAAATATAACACGAATACATGAAGATAAGTTCATCAAATACATGCAGCACACGAAGTAAATATAACAAGAATACATCAACATAAGTTCATGAAATAGATGCAGCACACGAAGTAAATATAACACGAATACATCAAGATAAGTTCATCAAATACATGCAGCACACGAAGTAAATATAACAAGAATACATCAACATAAGTTCATGAAATACATGCAGCACACGAAGTAAATGTAACACGAATACATCAACATAAGTTCATGAAATACACGAATTACACGAGGTCAACAGTCCACGAAGTACACGAATCACATGGAGTACACGAAGTAAATACGACACGAAGTTCGAATGCACTAGCAAATTACATGATACAAAGAGTGCGACAAATAGTACTAATGGCCTGACCCAGAGGCACCACTAGCCGCCGCCTCCTCCTCCCTTCTTTTTTTGTCATCTTTCATCTTTCGGACATGTCTTCATGCGGTGGCCGAATTTCTTGCAATAACTGCATTGTTTGGTTGGTCCACCAGCCTCCGCCTCGTCCATCGTGTTATGAATACGGCGAGTCCGGCGTCGTCCCACAGAAGCTCGGAGGAGGCTAAAATCGGGGACATAGACCAGTTCGCCTGGATGTACCTGCGTGAAATTATCCACCACACGGTAACCATACAGCTCCCCTGTCCAGGTATCACGGACAACCTCCTTTGTGAAGTAGTACGACACGAACGGCCTCGTGTCCATCTTCGTCTTGGCAGCCGCAGCAAGGACGTGAGAGCAAGGCTTGTGAAGAAGCATAGGCTTGTTGCACGTACAAGTAGCAGAGATATTCGGTTGCATATGGAAAGTAACCTCCTGAGTAATCTCCTGTGCGCAAACCCCGAATCCGCTCTTCTGCTTCAAACATACCTCGAACCTACGTTGCACATTACCCGTGCGTCTTGCCTTGTGCATTTGCGCCTTCTTGGCCTTCTCCTCCATGTACAACATAGTCTTACCATAGTAAGGTGTTCCACCAAATTTTTCCATATGCAGTACAGCCTTTGCACGCCTCTCCTGAAAGTACCTCATTGTGCCGTGAAGCGAACCCTCCACGATGGCGACCAGGGGTAAACCTCGTACCCCCCTGAGAACAAAATTGTAAACCTCAGCAAGATTGCTAGTCATGATCCCATATCTAGCGCCGTCTGTGTCATGGAGGAGCGACCACTGCTCAAGTGGTTCCTTACTTATCCAGTCCGAGAAGCACTTCACCCTGCTTGATGCCTTCCTCCTAGTGTTTGGTTCATCAAATCCCAGAAGATCACAAAGCCTGTGTGTTACCTCCCCAGGGTTACGTTGTCTAACCTCCTTCTTCGTGAACTCGTCCAGTCTCCTCCAGTACTCGTCGAACTTCCGATACTGGTTCTGTTTGCATAACGTTTTGAAAAGGTTCATCAACTGCTTGTTCTTGAACTGGCGATAGAAATTGGCCGCTAAGTGACGGCTGCACCACCTACTCCGGATGTTGTACCAACTGCATTCTAATGGCAAATCTTCCCCCTCCGGAGTCTTCGCCGCTCCTTGCTGCAGATGGCGAATTGCTAACAGCAGCCCTGCATGCCGATCATGAATAACACACACGTTTGGTCGATCCTTCACAAGACCTTGCTTCAGACACTGAAGGAACCACAACCAGTTGTCGTAGTTCTCGCAATCAGCGAAACCCATTGCAAGTGGCACTAACTGATCATTTCCGTCTGCCCCAATTGCGGTAAAGAGTGTCCCCTTCAGCTGGCCTGTCATGAATGTCCCATCAATACAAATAACCGGCCGAATATGTCTGAACGCTTCTGCGCACGGGCCAAAGCACCAGAAAGCACCATTCAACATAAGTTTTCCAGGTATGTCCGGAGATGGCAGTAAGAGACGGCCAACAAATGTCCCATCGTTCCTCTGGCCCAATGTGTCCAGAAGATATGGCAAATTGTTGTATGAATCGATGAATGTCCCGAACCGCCGCTCCAGCGCGATCTGTTTAGCCCTCCATGCCATGGAATAACTTATACTATACTGATATTTGCTCTCTACAGATGTCTGTATGAACTGTGCTGGAATGCAGACATTCTTCACTATCTCGTGATACATCAACCCAGCCACGAGTTCAGCACTGATATTCCGATGGGTGTCAGGAACTCCGCTTATCACACATGTATGCGGCACGACCCGTCGTATGACCCACTGCACTTCATACTTCCTCATGGACGCATGCACGTAGCCCTCACACCCAGCAGACTTGCACTTCACTGAGTACTGATCCCTGCAACTTTTCTGCACTCGAAATGTCCTCTGTGTCGACATCGCCCAAAGCTTCACCGCCTCTTTCACCTCTTTCTTCGTGTTGTAGAATGCGCCTTGGACAATCTCGTTGGGTTTGTACGGATACCTGTCGTGACTTCCGCCCTCGAGATTCATTCTGCTGGACATGTCAAGATTCCACATACTAGGAATCAGATCGACGCCTCCTTCTTCATCCTCATCTTCGTCCTCTTCGCTGCTACCGTCTTCGACATTCGCCTGTTCCTCTCTAGCAACGGCATCATCATGCTCCATGATCTGCACTAGTTCAGGACGTATCTCCCCCTCGTCCACCGAACCGCTCAGGTATTCAGTACCTCCTGTCGCGGAAGGTCCAGCGGAAGTTCCACCGACTTCCACTACAGTGCCTTCTTCGCCAACAACTTCCTCCGCCGCTGGGCTGTTCTGTCCTCCGCCTCCGCCTTCTTCATTGCCTCCGTCTCCGCCTTCTTCATTGCCTCCGTCTCCGCCTTCTTCATTGCCCCCGCCTCCGCTGTTCTGTCCAACTTCGTTGCCTCCGCTTCCGCCTTCTTCATATGACACCTGCTTAGGTACCGCCTGAACCAACAGATAATGGGAACCGTTGCGTTTCTTACTTGCCCTCACCAAGCCTGCCAGTCTTTTGTCAGATCGAGCGGGAACAAATCCCACCGGACATGCTTGCAAGACTTGCTAAAATACGCCTGCAAGGTTACACTTGCGACCTCCAGATCAAGACCAAAGGCCCGTGTGAACCATTCTTTAATATTACTGATGTGGTATCTGTGGGGATCTCGCATACGTAGTGTCGTTTGTTGGAAGCTACTAAGATCAACGGATCCAGATTCATCTATACGGACGGTACCAATACCGTAGTAGACTACAAATTCTACTACTTCTGACATTCCTGCCATCCAAAACGTAATAATTTAGACTACACAGTCTAAGATTTTCCGTGCGTAAATATTTAGTCTACTCGATTTCTAAGTACAGTACGACTGGATACAATTTGGACTAAATAAATTTAGTCTACTCTATTTCTAAGTACAGTACGACTGGGTACAATTTGTTCTGTACTAATTACCTACGCAATATACCAAACGTTTCTATTTAAAATATCACCATATTTCTACACATTACGAGATCTAAATACTATTAACAGATCTACCCTAAATTGCATCTTCCTACAAATCTATACTAAACCCTAGACGATTCTAGATCTACTATTATCTCTAAATACTACGAATACATCTACCCTAACCCTAAGTTCTTTTTTCTACAAATATCTAAACCCTAAACCCTAAGTTATATTTTCTACAAATATCTAAACCCTAAACCCTAAGTTATATCTTCTACAAATGTCTAAATACTAACTACCCTAAGTTATATCATATACAAATGTACTCTAAATCTACCTCTATTTCTATATCTAGTAAAACATCTACAAAATTTAGAAATATACCTTCAAAGTAGTGCAAAAATACCCTCTCCCTTTCTCTCCTCACTATTTTTTCTCTCCTCTCTACCCGAAATCTCCCCTCTTCTCCTCCCGCGGCGCCCGAACTCCCTCCATCGACGCCGCAGTCGGCAGGCGATTGCGCGCTTATATAGGCCCGAGCCTTATCGCCACCACTCGTGGCGATTTCCCCGTAATCGCCACGGGTCGTGGCGATTTCGCCACGTGGCGTGGCGGTTACCTAATTCCGCGCGGAATTAACTTCCAATCGCCACGAGTCGTGGCGACTGGACCCTTATCGCCAGGACGCATGGCGATTGGATTTAATGCCGTAACGGCCCGCGGCGATAGCCAGAAATCGCCATCACCCGTGGCGGTTACGGAGAAATCGCCACGGGTCATGGCGATTGGACCCTACCGCCATGACCTGTGGCGGTTGCAGGCTATTTTTGAAATTTTTTCAGTTGTGGTATTATTTCTGAAATTTCTGAAAAAAAATAATATTAAAAAAAAACTCACGTTTTTCATACGGTGATAAATAAATTATCCATCCCAGATCAAAGTAGCTCAGATGAAAAACTATAAATAAATCGATTTCCGCAACGATGACGGACCAACCGACCCCACTTTCAGTGAAACCCAAAGCCGTGCCCATTCCCCGAGCCGGCATCTCCACCAACCATCCCGCCACGTCAATCCACCTGCCCGCATGGCTGCGCCACCTCCACCTACCAACCGTCGCTCCATCTCCACCATCCAACCCCACCAACCAACGGTCCAGATCGACCCTGTAACTCTTCGCGGGCTCCTCCCCCACCTACCCCATCCCCGCCCGCCTCAAATCCCCGCTTCGTCGAGTACCAGACACAACCACCGCCGACGCCGCCGCCGTCTCCGTTTCGCAGCTACACCACCCCATGGCGGCCGCCGCCTCCTCGTCCCTTCTCGCCGCCGCAGCCTCCGCTGCCTCCACCTCTCGCGCAGCTATATCCGCCCGCCGCCCCCGCGCAGCTCCGGCCGCGGCGGCCTCCACCCCCTCGTCGTCCCGCTCCTCTTTCCCCACGCTCCGCGCCTCCCCCGCGAGGGCCCTCCGGAGCCGCGTCTTTGCCTCCGCTGCTCCCGCGGTGCAGCCGGCGGCGGCGGCGTCCAGGGTCTCCACGGTCGTCGACGTCGACCTCGGCGACCGGAGCTACCCGATCTACATCGGCCCCGGCCTCCTCGACGAGCCCGAACTGCTGCAGAGGTAATCAAAATCAGCAGAATTTTTGCTCGATTGGTGACTTGGTGTGGTAGTTTCGTGAACGTGGTGTCTTATCCACGCAGGCATGTGATCGGGAAGAGGGTTCTGGTGGTGACCAACACCACCGTCGCGCCGCTCTACTTGGAGAAGGTGACCTGGGCACTCACGCACGACAACCCGAACGTGTCGGTGGAGAGTGTGATCCTGCCCGACGGCGAGAAGTATAAGGACATGGTGCGTGTGGGATGCAGCAGGTTTTGTTTCAGTTTATTTGATGTAAATCATGTAATTAACTGGTTGTGGTTCGCAGGATACGCTGATGAAAGTTTTCGACAAGGCAATCGAGTCCCGGTTGGACCGTAGATGCACATTCGTTGCGCTAGGGGGTGGTGTCATCGGGGACATGTGCGGGTTTGCGGCTGCCGCATTCCTCCGTGGCGTCAATTTCATACAGATACCCACGACTCTGATGGCCCAGGTCCTAAGCTTGATTTAAATTTCACTAGAGTTCGAGTGCATCTGGTTTGGTGCTAATGTGGGCTATATGGGTTGCTTTAGGTGGATTCGTCAGTTGGAGGGAAGACTGGGATTAACCATCCATTGGGAAAGAACTTAATTGGGGCATTCTACCAGCCGCAGTGTGTACTGATAGACACAGAAACACTGAATACATTGCCCGACAGAGAGCTGGCTTCAGGCATAGCCGAGGTGGTGAAATATGGGCTCATAAGAGATGCGCCTTTCTTTGAGTGGCAAGAGAAGAATATGGCAGCATTATTGGCAAGGTACTGAGCGGGTTCTGAAGTTGATATTAGCATACTATGTTACCAAATATTATTTTGACTCGATAAAATAGCAAGGTAAAAGTGTGCAATTGCATTAGACCTGTGGTTGCTGTTGGACGCTAGTTAATAGGGTGTAAGGACTGTGTTCTCAGTTACGAATTCTAATATGCATAGCAGTCTAATCTTTTTTGGAGCATTAGCCCATATAAATATAACTGGTTAAGTTTTCTCGTCCCTATCCAGTTTGAAATATTTGGAGCTCTATATGTTCTCAGCACTCTGTCTTTTGATGGTTTTACTCAACACTCTGTCTTTTGATGGTTTTATGGGAGCCTTAGGCCCTGGATAGTGACACTTTTGTTAGACTGTTCAGGTAGCGTTCTGCTGCAGGGCCATGGTCTGTGGATGTTTCTTTTCTATTTCTTCTATTAATAGAAATCGGTGTGACCCCTTGCATCAAAAGTAAGCTCACAACATCCTGGTTGTTTGAAGCATGACCTTTTCTATATTTATATTTGTCAAAATGCCTAATTGTTGAGTGAAGTTATCATATGAAATAACATGATTTTATTCAACTTTTGGGAAGTTCTTTTTATTTCTGAATAGCTGTTGTCCGAAATGTCATATTGCTTAGTATGACAGAACAGAGTGACAAAACGTACTATATTTCCCAGCTAACCTAGAAATGTTATTGCTGTACATGTCATTCTTATCTGAGTGGTTGCTTTGCTGTCCTGTTCCCATGGGTTGATTTACTTGTATCTATTAACAGGTAAACATAGAGCCATATAACCATTCCATTCTTCTACTATTCATGTTGTCGCGACAGTTGTTTGATAAACTGTAAATAGTGGCGCAATTGTTGACCTTTCTTTGTTGAAATACATGGAATAGCTTTCTCCCACTATTGATCATAATTCTGTAATTTGTCATGTTTCTATTACGTCTTAATTTGAATTGCATGTTTGCAGAGAACCAAGTGCCCTGACGTATGCTATAAAGAGATCATGTGAAAACAAAGCTGAAGTAGTTGCACAAGATGAGAAGGAAAGTGGTCTTCGGGCAACACTAAACCTGGGTCATACATTTGGTCATGTACGTATTATTGCTAATCATTGTTGGTTTTTATGTTGAACTAATCTGTATTAACATTATGAAGTTCCACGTAAACATACTTGGATGAGCTGCTAAGCCGGTAGTAATGCTGAGTTATTTATTTTGCTGCTTAATTGAAGCATTTGGTGGGGACTACTCCTGTACTCATCTTTGTTGCATGTTAGAATTGAAAAAAAAACATCAACAAATAGTATTTCTTTGCTTAAGTCACTAAAATGTGTTGTCAATGTGATCTGTATTTCTTTTCTTTGTTGGATGCATGTTGCGCTAGCATTCTATTTAGAAATTCACTGTATGCCTGTAGCGGTTAACACGTGAAAAAAGTTGTGTTAATGAAGATTTTTTTCTCCATGCTAGTTAACACAGTATCTCCTTGGTCTATATGCTACATTGATTTCGCAAACTGGCAATCGAATTTCTTTAGTTTCTGGTTCATGGTGTATTTGTGGCATGAGGTATTTGTTTTTCTAATCTGAAATCCTGAATTCATTTTCAAGATGCACCATCCTGTAAGGAGGTGTTTTTACGTGCTTCTCGTTCTGTGGCTCCATTACATGCAAATATAAGAGAAAATAGACTTTACAGCTGCAATTGTCATGATGCTATTGTTTTGGGATCATTCTAAGATTATACGAGTCTTAATTTAATACTTTGGGTACCACTATACCAGAAACTAAACAACCTTAACTCACCAGCTTTTATCGGAATTTAAGAGCAACCTTCTATTTTGTGAAGCATCTTCACTCACTGATCATTTCATTTAATTTCCAGGCTATAGAAACAGGCCTTGGCTATGGAGCATGGCTCCACGGGGAGGCTGTTGCAGCTGGAACAGTAAGATCACTTGAATATTTTGATACTACTTAGTCATGGTTTTGATCTCGTTTCCTTATCGCCTTCTTCTGTTTCCGTGATGCCACTACCATAGGTTATGGCAGCTGACATGTCTTACCGCCTAGGCTGGATAGATGAGTCCATAATGAAACGGACATTTGACATACTAGAGCAAGCCAAGCTTCCGGTTGCACCACCAAAGGGCATGACAGTGGAGAAGTTCAAAAACATTATGGCTGTAAGTACCTTAATATTGGCAGAAGCACTTGTGTTATTACTAAGATTGCTTTTGTTACCGAGTAGATCAGCTTTTGTTACCGAACAAACTGTTCCCTTTGTGTTATTTTGTATGCATTGCTATGGCAGACCTATACGCTTGGACATCTCAAGTTATTCTTTTTTACTCCCTGCGTTCATAAATAGCTATCGTTTAGACATTGGCACGGTCTGCAATATACATCTTTGACCGTTACATTTTATGTGTATATGTTAGTAAAAAAATTACAAAACATTTTATTAATGATACTACTTTATCTCACCAATCTAAATATCTTTTGATCTATTAGTGATCAAAGTTAGAAAAGTTTGATTGCACGCTGTTTAAAACATCACCTATTTCTGAACAGAGGTAGAACAGTCTTAATGAATTCTTGCATGACACATCAGGTCGATAAGAAGGTTGCTGATGGATTGTTGAGGCTCATCCTTCTGAAAGGACCTCTGGGAAGCTGTGTTTTTACTGGCGATTATGACAGGAAAGCCCTGGACGAAACCCTTCGTGCATTCTGCGACAACTGATCGTTCTCAGTCGGAACTTCAGCACTTTTGTATACTGATAGGCTGTAATATCATAAAGAGAGTTCATTGTGTGTTATCCTTATTGCTATTTTTGTCGAAAATAATGGAATGTGGTTAGGGGTTGGTTTCAGGTTGTAGCATCGTGCTTGTTTCAATTGTGACCAGTATTTTTTTTTAATAAAGCTACCGCATTGTTTCAGTCTTGTCGCTGTTACCAATTCTTGACACGAGCTTTACTTTTATCTTAATATAAAGCTATAGCTGCTTTGTGACAAGTGTACAATATGTCAATATGTTTCTTAGCTGTTTTATGACAAGTATACATGCTATTTCTTTCAAGCACAATAACTGTGCGACGAATAAAGAATCTGACACGATCCAAATGACGGCTCGCGACACAACACGGGGAAACAACATAGTGCTAGTATTGAATCAGCAAATTGTCAGTACAACTTGGAACAACCTCATCATGATTTGTCTCGGGCACGGTAAAAACTACCCATGATCCATGAACGGTTCTCACAGCTTGCTCGCTTTGCCATTACGTACATGCATCAGCAGCAGCTAAAGCCGGAGCAGGCGCCGGAGCTCGTGAGTCGCGCCGACGTCCACGGTCCCTCCGCCGGCAGCCACCTCCACGGCGCACGCGGTAGGCACCTTCCTCCCGGTGGCGGCGACCAGCAGGGACGTCGGCATCGGGACGCTGCTCGGCGGCGGCGACACCGAGTACAGGGAGTCCGTCGACGTCCACTCCACCTGCTGTTCAGCCTCCGCCGCCGCCGCCGCCATCCTTTTCTTGAACGGCGCCGCTACCACGATCGGCGCCGACGCACCGGTCGCTGGCGCCTGCTTCTTTGGGCTCGGCGCGGCGTGGCGCAGCTTCTTGGCACGCAGGACCGGGCGGCTCGCTGGACTGGAAGGGCACTGCGGCGAGGCCTGGAGGTGCACGGGCAGGGGCAGGAGCGGAGGCTGCGCCGGCGGCGGCGCCTGCGGAAACGGAAGTGTTTTGGCAGGGTGGTGGATGATGCCGTAGTGCGGATTGAAAGCCATCAAAGAAGGTGATTTTCTTGAGGAGCTGAAGGATCTAAAACCACTCTCCATTAGTTATCTTGTTTCCAAATCTAATGCTTTAGGGAGCAGAAGCCGCAGAACAGAAGAAACAAGCGGCTGACCTGAGACAGCGGTAGTTAATTAGATCGAAAAACAATTCAGAGCTGAAACAAACTGGAGGCCTATCAAGCAAGGAAATTAAAATCCAACCAACAAAAATGCGTGGAGATGTATCGGAAGAAAAGAAAGAAGGAAGCTTGCTTGCTTGCAGATCTAGATCAACTAAAACAAATCAAGATAGCAGCAGCTCTTGTATATGCTACACCGAAAATGAAAAAAAGTTAGCTGAACAAAGCTTGAGGAGGCTATAGTATCGTGCTAGCTGGTGCAAGTATCCGTTGTGTTCGTGCCCCGGGACCCCTGCCATTATATAGAGCCGCAGTGGCAGCGGCAGCGGCTGCAGATTGGCCGGTACCACCCGCTCCGCTCCCAACGGATACTTATGGTGATGGGCGTACGTTAACGTGCCGTGCTCCGTGCTTGCAGCTTCCGTTGCCTTTCCACGGCTGATGTGCGACGACGAGCAATGATTCTTTTTTCTTTTTTGGGTTGGGCACGGCGCATGTATCAGCGTATGTGAGGTCGCGTGCAGTGCCGACAGGGGCGGCATGCGCAGGTGCCGCGACGCCCGAGGAGGGGCGGCCGCCGGCCGTGCAGCGCGGGCCGTCGGATCGGCGCGGCGTCGTCGGGATGCCGGCCGCCTGGTCGGATCGGCGCGTGGGATGGGAGTGCCGAGTGCGCGGTGGCGTGCGTGTGATCCGCGGGCGGATTCGGTTGTTTGGCACGGTGCGTTCTTGCGTTCTTTTGGCGTGGGTGGTTCGCACGTTGCCGGCAACGGGGGAGTTGTTTAATAAGTTTGGAGGGTTGCCTGCCTGAGCTACGCTACGACGTCCAAGGCGTACGATGTGGTTGTCTCCGACGTGCGGCGACGTCTCCGCCTTTGTTTAGAAGTTGACTTTTACTTTTACGAGGTACTGCCTTGTTTAAAAAAAATTTATTTAACAATATGTGAATTACATGATACAAAATTCAAATAATTCACGTATAGTCTTTTTTAGAAAAGTAAGCTTTATTACACATAATATTGTTACAATCCATATCAACTAAGGGCACAACACACTCCAGACTACCATGTAACTGAAAAGCTATAGTATTACTCACTCTAGCCAAACTTGCTAGTTCATGTGCCACCTTATTCTGGGAAGAGTAATCTTTAGAACCGTATGCTCTCTTTCTAATAAGAGGAGTTAAATATCACTCATAAAAAAAACTAGCCTTGAATGATCATCTCCACCCTTCCAAATAATCATAGTTTAAAAAACCGGACTGGTGACTGAACCGGTAAGGCTACTGGTTCACTCGTTCATCGATTCACTTGTCGATTTTTAAAGTAATAATATTATATTTATTTGGTAATATATACCATGATCAATACATAAATATAATTATAAATAATATTATTTGGTAATATATATCACGATTAACAATACTATATAGTCGAACTCACTCGGTTTTCCCGGCTTGATTGCGGAGACGGTCTTTTGACTTGAATCAAGCCAGGAGGTCACCAGTTTCGGTTTTTTGGTTCCAAACTACGGTCCTGTCTAGTTTTTTAAACTGAAAAAATAATTAAACAATCCTTCACAATCTTATTGAAGGATCACCAACAAGTTCGTCCAGTGAAGCGCTAGCGTCAACCCCTCCCATGCAGCCCAAGCTTCTGCTTCCAATGCATCAAAACAATTATTTAGTGACCTCTAGACAGTAAAGATTAACTTTCCATCAGCATCATGCAAGACCATCCCAACGCCAGTTGTACCATCCAAAGCTAGAAAGGAACTATCTACTGACAAAGCCACCCATCTCAGCGGTGGATGAGGCGAAGGGGTTGGAGCCACTCGTTGTACCACATATATTCTTGCCCAACCAATAGAAAGGCCAACAACACTCTTCCCCTTGACAAGATCATGATCGTCTCCCTGCTTAATTTGCATACCTAATGCACTCCACCGAAGGCATTGGTTTATCGTGCAAGATGTCATTCCCCAGTTGCCATATCCTCCATACAAGCATGAGCAACTTCATCCGCTCTACAATTGTACCCTAAGTAGGAATGTGAACAACCACTCCTCTCCAGTATCAACCAACTCGTCCTGGGTAGGCAAGCTCCAATCTGCATGCATAGCATCCCATATGATGCGTGCATGAGAGAAGAGATTAGAGCATGGAATGATGATTCATCCTACATTCCACACAATGGACAAGTACCAAGGATCTCAAGGTACATGTGTTTCTTAGTCAACATTATCGTCAGTCCCCCACAAGAACCTTCCATGCACAAATCTTTACTTTCTACGGCACTGGAGTCTGCCGAACACACTTCCACAAGGATCTCTCTCCAGTCGGATGAGCACTCGATGCTCCACCACCGTATCCCTGAACATGTTCTGCTACCACAAAATGATACTCCGAACTGTGAAGATCTCGTCGCCTCGTGTGCCATGCTAAGAAGTCATTCTCAACTTGTGTCGATGTTTTGATCATTAATATGGCCTCAACATCCACTGGTAACATAAACTCATTAAGCCTCTGAACATTCCATGCACCAGTATAATCAAGGAAATCTGAAACCCATTTGCACTGACAGCGCCGCTTGCAGGAAATAGGACGCCGAGAGGAATCCCTTGGAATCCATGGGTCACGCCAAGCACGAACCATATGACCATTACCAATGCGCCAAATCATCTCCTTCTAAGGAGCTCTAATCCATGCCCAATGCCATGCCGCACATGAGAAGCAACACCTCTAAAAACAGTATCAATGAGATTACCTTAAGGATAATATTTTGCATGTAATATTTTGCAATTAATTAGCCGCCAAGCCTGCTTAGCAAGCAACACTTGGTTAAAACACCTCATATCTTGAAACTGAGTCCCCCTTGATTCTTTGGCAAGATCATCTTATCCCAAACCACCTAGTGTGTCTACCTCCTACCTTGCTCAGCGCCCCACAAATAATTCCGAACAAGCTTCGTTAAATCATCACATGTAGAAGCCGGTAACTTGAACAGAGTCATAACATAAGTGGGTATAGCTTGTGCGACATATTTAATCAGTACTCTTTCCCACCAATTGATAATTGTTTTTCTCCCCAGTCAACCAATCGTTTACTAAGCTTTTCCTGTAAGGATTGAAATTTTCCTTTATTCATTCGTCTATCCGGGGTCAGCAACCCTAAGTATCTTGCTTCAAAATCCTGCTGCATTACTTGCAGTGTATCCCGAACCACCTCCTCACCTTGTCAGCACATACATTGAAAAGAATTGAACATTTTGGGCATGATTGGTTGGATGCCAATTTTTACCATGCCAATTATTGATAAGTTGCCAAAAATTAGCTAGCAATTGGTTGGCTAGTAATTGGTTCTTGCCAATCTCTAAAAAAGTTATCAATTTTTGGTAACTTTTGATTTTGCCAAATATTGGCAATGCCAAATGTTGGCATCCAACCAATCATGCCCTTTGGCGCATTAATAAGTTGCCCGGTCCTGGGGTACACTGCATGAGCGCATTCTTCACAATCATTGCCTGGTCCACATTAGCCCGGAAGAATAAGAGGCTATCATCAGTAAATAAAAGGTGTGAAATCCCTCGATGGCAAATCTTCATTGGCCGTACAACTCCATGCAATAGTGCCGAAAGAGAGTCAGCCACAAATAATAAAGATAAAAAGGGACAACGGGTCACCTTGACGAAGACCTCTCGTAGGCTCAAAGCGATCTAGTAGTTTGCCATTAAATTTCTTAATGTACCGAACTGATTTGACACACACCATGATCCAAGAAATCCACTGCCTTGAAAGTCCCAGCTTCATCATAGCCTTCTCCAAGAAATCCCAATTAATGTGATCATATGCTTTCAACAGGTCTGACTTATAAGCACAAAAAAAATTATCCTCCCTTAATTAACTCATGTTGGGTATGCTTTATGCATTCACATGCAACGATAAGATTGTCTGTAATCAACTGACTCCATATAAAAGCACTCCACTTCTTCAAAATAATATGCATCAGCAGGGATCTTAAATGATTCACAAGACATTTAGATACTACCTTATAGAGTACATTGCAAAGGCCGATGGGACGAAAATCCTTAAGCTCCTTCGGTTGTGCTACTTTAGGAACCAACACAGTTGAAGTCTCTTTCGCACCATCCGACATAATACCATCCATAATTTTTTTTCATAGCTGCAATTACTTCCAGGCGAAGAGTTGCCCAATTCTCCTGAAAAGACCGTGCTGGCAAACTGTTAGGGCCGGGCACCTTAATCGGCCTAATTTGGAACATAGCGACTGAAATCTCCTAATTAGAAAAATCCGCACAAAGATTAGCATTCATTTCAACCGTTACTTTCACTCCCAATACATCAAAGACCAAGTCTAGATCAATTGTTGTATCCTTCGTGTACAGCTTCTTAAAGTATGATGTCGCCATGTTTTCCATATCAGAAATCACTGAACACCATGTTCCATTTACAGCCTTCAATCTTTTAATCTTATTCTTCTTTGCCTGCCAAACTGCCTTACGATGGAAAAAACGAGTATTATGATCCCCCTCCTTCAGCCAATTAATGCTCGAGCGCTGCAACCACATCATCTCTTCCCGGTCAAGCATTTCATTTATACAATCCACCTTACTCCGGATGACAGCTCTGTCATAACTACCATAATGCAATTCCTCCAAACTGTCCTCTTAATTTTTCCAGCTTGCGAGATACATTAGCAAACTTCTCCCTACTCCATCTTTATAGCTCATGCAAAATGTCTTAGAGAGATCGAGCCACCGATCCCAAATCACCAGACGGTGTCGAATTCCTCCATGCAATCTTCATAACTTCCAGTAAAGCTAGCTCTCTTTTCCACATAGTTTTATATTAGAAGTTACATAATCATTTGGTCAAAGTTAAATTTTAGAAAACACGTGCGCTTTATATTTCTAGATGGAAGGAGTGCAGTGCTCTTGCTACTCTGTGAAGACGGGACTTTTACATCTGGGGAAAGATGAGAACATGCCTTGTTGGGCTGAAGAGATAGGAGTGTGCCAATTAGAGAGATAGCAGTGCACGTTCGACTGAAGCTACTACGAGCGAACAGGTGGGCTGAGTGGAGCTTTCAAAATGTCTGGCTGCTGATCTTACGAGGATCTTGCATTTATTTTGAGTTGCTGCATGTTCTTTCAAATATGTTGCTTTTGGTTTATTCTTTTACTTTTTGGGGCTAGGAACTCAGAGTCTTAGTATGATACTTTGATGGGATGCATGTTTTCTAAGTGAACATTTGCTCATTTCCAGTTGATGCATTTTTTCTTTCTTCTTTTGAACAACTATCTGGGTCAGTATTGAAATAGCCTTGTGAGATTGTCATGGAGTGCATGTTTCTACATGAATATTTGTTTATTTCCAATTGACGCATTTATCTCTTTTGAACAACTTATATGAGTTAAGATAGAGATAGCACGATTTCTTGTAAGAGTAAGTGTTTTATGTTAGTTTGTTTGGTTTTGCCGCAAGATACGATTTTGCCAATAAAAGATTGCTCACCTTTTCAGATTATTCATATAACTATCATTTGACTCCATACGTGGTCCTTATAGTAGTAGGTGGAGGGACAAACTTCTTTAGCTACTAGGTGCAGCAACTTAGAGAAGATAGCACGAGCATTGTTTACTTGATATGGATGACAATCTACTAATAGGCTTAATGATGCTTGATTTTCTATATATTAATTAGACTTGCTTTCTCTCTCTATTTAAAGCTTGAGACATTTATATAGATCTTCTTTAATAAAGTAATTGGCGGTGTGCATCCGTTAATATATGGTGTGTTTGGTTGGAGGGATGGGGTGAATATGTGCAATCAACTAAAAGAAATATTTTACAAAGATGATGGATAAAGAGAGTTGGCCAAAATAGCCGGATGAGGTTGCTGCCCTTCTCTAATCATGACCATTAGAAATTATTAGTGATAATTATTAATTATTAGTGACAATTAACATGTTTTATTATTAGTTAGTATTTGTAACAGTAAGATTAGTGCTTAGTGTATTGATTAATATAGGATTAAGAGGTTGATCAGTATATTTTATTGTTAATTAGTAAGTATTATGGTTAGTTTAGCATTGATAGGTATTCAATGTGTTCATTAGTGTATAATTAATTATTATTAATATAAATTAAGCAATATAATTAAGTTAAATTAGCTCATTGTAACATCCCAAGTTTTTACCATATTATTGTGCATCATAGCATGTGCATGATTCAAAAAAAATTTGAATTTGAATTCTATTTGAAAAGAGGTAAAATTAAATAAAAACAAAAAACAAAAAAAATTTAAAAACCTAATCTAAACACCTTCCTCCCCCGGATGGGCCCTCTCGGGGCCCATTCTTCTTCTCCCCCCCCCCGGCCCAGCCTCCCTTCTTCTTCTCCCCCTCGGCCCGGTCCCGCTCGGCCTCTTCCCTCTCTCCTCTCCTCCGCCGCTCGGACTGCTCCTCTGTCCTGGCCCGCTTCCTTCCGCGTGGCCCAGTACCCCCCCGGCCCCTTCCTCCGCCGCGGCCCATCCCCTCCACCACCCGTCACCCCTGCCTTATCCACCCCGCCGCCGCCACTGAGCTGCTTGCCATGGCAAGCAGCCGGGGCGCCTCCGCCACCTCCTCCTTCGGTCCGAGCACCCTCCTCCTCTATTTCTCTTCACCCCGTCCCGACCGCCTCTCTCCCTTCCCCGCGCCTCTCTCTCCCGGCCTCCTCCCCGTCACCGCCTCCTCCCTGCTGCCCGAGCAGCCCCGCCTCCTCGTCGTCGCCGCCCTGGCCGCTCCCGTCGCCTCCGCCCGCCTCCCCCTTCGCCGCCTAGCCTCCGCCCTTCCGGTGCTGCTCCGCCTCGCCACATCGCCCCGCCGCTCGAGCCCAACGGCAAACCGACCGGTCGACCCATTTAATAGGGTCATTATGACCAATTTAATGCTAATCCGACCAATTAATTACATTATTAATGCTAATGATTAGTAATTAGTGTTAATCCGACATATTAATGCTTAATCTATAATTAATATGATAATTAATGCTAATGATTGGTCATTAATGCTAATCCGACACATTAATGACAGTAATTAATGCACTAATTGAATTTAGTTTTAATTTTGTGTATGATATGTGGGACCCACCCGACAGAATTTAAATAAAAGAATAAAGAAAATAATGTATTTATGACAAGTGGGCTCCACTTGTCATTGACTCGGTCAACTTTGACCAAAGTTGACCATGGGGCCCACATGTCAGTCTCTGAGGCTAGGACAGAGATGAATAATAAAAATATTTATTTTTTAATATTAATTTTATTTACTGATAAAAAATACAAAAAGGAAATTGATTAAATCTTAGAAAATTCATAGAAAATCAATTTTTAATCTGAAAAATGCAAATAATATATCAAAATGTTCAAAAAAATGAGATCTACTCAAATATGTTATTTTCATACATGTTTGCATAATATGAAAAATATAAATGGCTAAAAACTCAAATTAGGGTTTTCCCGATTAGCCGAAAGTCGTCGGATCGCGATATCTCGAGCGTCCGAACTCCGATTAAATTTATTCCACTTGAATTAGTCTTTATTTTGAATCCTCTATGCCATGGCATGCATTCCATATCATGCTGATGTTCACCATTGTGATATTTATTATCTCGCATCTTTTTTCTGGTGTTTTCATTCTTCCCGATAGAGCCGAAAGATCTCGAAGCCTATAATCCCGAATCGGAACAAGGTTTAGTAGCCGAACCGCAAGGCAAGCAATCCTTTGAATATTTTGCGATCATCCTACTATTTGCAAGTTATTAATTGTTTCCGAAATCCTATCGCATGCGTTCAACTTATATTTTATGTTAAGTGCTAGCTTTATTCCTTGCATAACTTACTTTGTTGCTCAATCAACACCACCACCCTCTCCCAACTTATTTAGAGTAGTATAGTTGTTGCTTCTAAGTTACTTATATAGTTAATGATGCTTAGACATGCTTAGTCATGTAGAAGTCGTAATTCCTTGGATGGCAGACAAAACACAACACTCTGGATGGGTTAAGTGGTAGGTGAGTGTTCACCGGGAAGTAGCTAATGAACTTGATTAATAATAATCGGGCTTAGACAAGAGGCCATGACTGGGAGTATGGTGGATTGTCTCGTTTGTCCCACAAGGATCGGTTCCCGGTGTCCTTTTGAACCAAGATTTGCGTACTTCTACACGGGTGGTATAATGGGCCACCCACGACTGAATAATTTGTCTAAACTTGAGTTATGAGCTGCATAGTTTGACGTTTTCATTCGCTGGATGAGTGAAAAATGATATGATGTGGTGCCTCAATATAGGTGTAAGGGTTACACATGGTCCGGGACCGATGATGTATCACCTGCTACAACTTTTGGGACCATGTTGGGGTACCGGCCGGACTGGTGTACATGGATTAGCCCATTAGGGCGGCTCATGCTTAAGTCGAAAATATTGTAAAGGTCGTGTTCAATCACACTCTGCTAACACACCTCGTGAAGTGTCTTTGGCCTAGCGCTAAGAGTCGATTGATATGTGTAGATAAAGATGTACACCCCTGCAGGGTTTGAATTATTCGGATAGCCGTGTCCGCGGTTATAGACAACTTGGTAAGAATCCACATCGAATTAGACAACCACAACATTACTTTAAAACATGTCAACTCTAAGGTTGAGGTGTTAGCGATTGCTTTCTACCTGGTGGTTGAGGAAGAATCGAGAGTTAAGGGTGCGGTAGTCTGCAATAGATTTCATCGTGAAGATTCGACTCATCTCCTTTAAAAGTAATCCAGAAGTCGATTTCATTCTAATTAAAAAGTGTTGTCAAATGAATAATTAGCTTTCTGCAAAATAATCTACAATTACCCCCCTTATTGAAACCTGTTGCATCTATTACTAATTTTCCTTATAAGTCTTGTGGAGTATAATGTTTGTACTCACTTGCAGTCATTGATAATTTTGTGCAGAGAAAATCATCCCCTCAACGGATGGTTTCTATCTAGAGATCGATGCCCACGACGACTAATCGCTGGGAATCCCAGGCAGTGGTCCTGCCCAGGGTTTGTCAGCTTGGTTTGTTTTGCTGCCATCTTTTGGCCCTACTTTTTGGCTTGTTAGCCATATTTATGCTTCCGCTGTGTAATTAACTCTTTGTGTGAATTATGTTGTTAAGTTTTAATGAACAACTAGTATTATTGCAGTTTTAGTCGTAGAGTTGCTGTTGTGATACTTGTTTGTTCTCACCTACCTCATGTGCCTTGCGTGTATGTTATTGAAGCACATGGTGCGGCTAGGGTTTCAGAGTCTATATCATAGAATTGTTAGGTTTAATCATCCCAATGAAGTGACTCTTCCACTGAGAGTTTGGGAACTATATCATCCTACTCCAGCCGAACATTAATTTGCCGGGACAAGTTTGGGATTGATGTTCCGGCTCAGCGAAAAAAGAGTGAGGAGACCATATCACCCTACTTAATCTGTGCATTAGTTTACCGGAGCAAGTTCGGAGTTGACGTCTCGAGTTATTCAAAACCATATCACTCTACTCCTCTTGGAATTGATACCTAAGGGTTGAGATCGAGGTTGACGTTTCGACTTAGAGGGTGATTTCACTTAAGATTCTCTGTTATAGATTTTGGGTCCCGACACTCGTCCTATCTAACTTTTATCCCTCCAACCAAATAAAAGATTAGTTCATCTCATCTATCCAATCAAACAAAAAATAGTTCATCCTAACTCCATCTATTTTTGTCCTCCATCCTAACGCACCTATAGTGAATTGATGGGTCCCTCTTTTTTCCCAAAGAAGAAAAGAAATAGGCTGATACTCTGATATATGTGCTCAGCTCTTTATCCAAGGTGAGTCAACCATGTCTCTCGTGAATCATGGCAGATAGTTGGGAGTCCGTTTGTGTTGTGTACGCGACGACAGAAGTTGCCAAATGCCAGGAAACACGAGCATCTACCCGGTTAATGTTCCATGGCCTGGCAGCCAAGACAGCAACAGCCAGGCACCAACGATTCATGCGTCCAGCCAGTCAAAATCAACAATTCGGACCAGACGTCGTTTTGAGAGAACGGCACGCTCCTGCTGCTATTCGAGATCTTATCCAACATTGCCGACACGGAATCCAACGCGGGGGCGACAGCGAGAGCCATATGTCCGGCGCTGAAGTAGCCGATGCATACATGCACGTAGGTGTAACCAGGTGGATTGCAATGCGTAACAAGCAGCAGACCAGGTCGAGTGAAAGTGTCACTACTATAATTAATTCGGCTGGACAATCCCTGGACTTGAAGCATCCACGTCGTTGTCGATCTGTTGCAGGAAGCGACACGGGACGTCGTTCTCGGTCGGTTGCAGGAAGCGACACGCGTTGCCCGTATCTAGATGATGAAACAAGGTGTTGATTTTGACTGGCTGGACGCATGAATCGTTGGTGCCTGGCTGCCAGGCCATGGAACATTAACCGGGTAGATGCTCGTGTTTCCCGGCATTTGGCAACTTGGCACAGGGCCCTGTCGTCACGTACACAACACCAACGGACTCCCCAACTAGCTGCCATGATTCACGAGAGACACGGGTGATGCACGCTTGCCACAATGCCACATAGTACACGGCACGCCCTGGGCCGGCCCAGGCGTCAGCGGCACCGTCGCACCGAGCACTGGTCTCAAGCCAACAAAGCCGCACCCGTCGGATCGCCCGAGGCAGCAGAGCCATCTTCCTTCCCTGCCGTCCCATTCTCCCAAACCCATTCGATTCCTCCGCCCCCGCCCCGTCGCATCCAATCCCCAAGACGAGCCCCGCCGTGCGCGTTCCATGGCCGCCTCCTGCCTCGCCTCCTCCTGAACCTAGAGACTGGTGACCAAGGAACGGAGCGCACGCCCTCCCGACCCCGCGCCGCGCCCCCCGGCCTGTCTGGTTCGTCGTCATCTCTCTCTTCTCCCCGTTCGCATCGTTCCTTCATCCCTGCCGCGGCATTTGCGCGATCCAGGGTTTTCCGGTTGCATGCACGGGTTTTGGCGAGTGGCGTCCTGGATGGGTCCGTGGGATTGGAGATTTAAAGTTTGTGGAGAGGGCTTTGGTCTCTCTCTGGGTGGTGCTGCTCCCGTGGGTGGATTCGCGTAGGTTCCTCTGCGCTAGGTTGTTGTCTTTATCCGCTCAGAGTGAGCAACGCACTGGCGGTACCCGATCTTTGGCCTGGATTGATCAAGTGGTGTTTAGGTGTTAAAAAGGTTTCGGTTCATCATTCCTCGGTTTGGTAGTTAATTTCTGCGATATTTTTGTGAGTTATTCTGATGAATCGTAATGTTTTTGTTGGCATGATGAAATCATGTTTAGCCAAGGACGTACATGATTTCTAGCAGTACGGATTTTCTGTTTGGGCGCAGACCCTGTAATTTGAATCTAGGCTATCTGGAACTGTGTAATTTGGTTCATCAATTCGATCCAACCCAACAATTTTATTACGAAATAATCATTTTGGGGAAGCCTAAAATTAGCTCTTTTCGATTTTTTTTCCTCTCTTTGCAAATTTCCACCTTTTTTGTTGTTGAAATCTTCAGTTTTCCATTCCTGATTTGACCCAAATTTGAAACCTGTCTGAAAAGCAAAGATGAAAGCACCAACCCGACCCCCAAGCAAGAACAATCTGCAAAAGTGCCACCTTCGAGGTTCTTTTCCTCCACTATTTGGATGCCTTTCTTCTCACGTAATTATTGAATAATAACATACGGCTACTTGGGTGGTGCCACCGTATCTTATTCTGAAAGCCGTGTGATCAACTCGAAAGCTACAAGTATTCTCCTTGCCCTATGTTCTTATATCTCTGTGTCATCAAACCTTGGCTTTAGCTGTGCTAAGCTTTGTTTCTATCATTAACCTGCCAGTCGTTTTCATTAAATTTAAAGAACTTTCCACTTAATTTTTGTGATCTGTGGGCTGAGTTTTCATACTGTGGTGGAGTCTTGATTGATGGGCCTTTCCAGTTTCTAATGTGGGAAATTGCTTTATGTTGCTTGGCAGAATCGGCATAGATCTGTTTGCTCTAAAAAATAATAATATTGGGGGATTTTGCACGCTCTCTGCACCAAATTTAATAGGATATTTGCAGAAAACAAGAGGGTTAAAAGCCAGTGCTACGAGGTTAACACACTATGGTTGTTCCTTCGCGATTTAGCAGTGTTCGTTTGATCGATCAACTTACCTGAGAGGCTGAGAGCGATGTTTTTTATTTGATCTTTTATTTTACTTTTTACTTTTGGAATTTCTGATAGAAAACTGGTATACTTTTGAAGGTTTTACAAGGAATCTGAGATGGGCATTATCAGCACGGTGCTTGGTTTTTGTGGGTTTGGCTGTGGATTCTCATCTGGTATTGTTATTGGGTACTACCTATTTATCTACTTCCAGCCGACTGATGTGAAGGTGGGGAATTTTCTTTCATTTAACTTCTTTTTTCTTACTTTGTATAATCATCATGTTGCTGTATGATGCATACTTGTGCTAGTGATAACTGCTTTGCTAACAAATGTCTAGTTATTTTGACCGAAGTGATCTGGGGGCAATTTGAGCTTATGCTGTTTATGATAGAGGCATGGACGCACTGGTGATGACATTAATCTTTTGCATAACACATCCTAATTCAGTTCTCTTTAACCACACATTGTTCATATGACCCTCGAGTTCACTCGAGTTTAGTATTCTGTTGTTTGATTTTGGGGGTTTTAAAATACTATCTTTCCTTCAAACTTTATGTATGCACGTTACAATGTTCACTTAATGCCTTATGTACTGGAATAGACACTTTGAGGGTTGGGACCATGGTGTTTGCCTCTCAAGTCCCAAGCATGTGCACTATATGGTGTCGTCACATAAATTAGTCACGTTCCCCAGGTAACTAATATACTGTAGCAATCGCTGATGTAATGTACCTCACTTAGGTAACTTGGGCCGCTCCATTATATGATCTAAGCAGTTCTTTGTTCGGTGAAATCATCTGTGCTCTAGATCATAAAACTAAAATGCGTGGAAAACATTTACCTAAGTCTTTCTCGAGTCCATTGAATATGGTCATATTACTATATTGCAGCATTTAGGTTTGAGTAATACTTGCAACTTTGCAAGGATTTAAAGCTTCATAATTTGAATCGTTTATTCTGCTTAGTTCTCTTTTCTACCCTATTCCATCTGTTTTCATCTTGGTTCTGCCTTTAACTGATATATGATGTTCATGTTCAAACTCGGTATTACATTAGGATAACTTTTTCCTCTGATTACCTTTCAGGATGTCAAAGTTCGCCCACTTGTGGAATATGACTCAAACTCTTTGGATGGCATCCTTCCTGAAATTCCTATGTGGGTCAAGAATCCCGACTATGATAGAGTATGCTTTCCCATTTTTAAGCTAGTAACTACATGTTGAATAAATTTATGCACCCATATAATAGCAGTTCTAGTTATTTTTATATCCCCATTTCCCTTCTTTTCTTGTTAGATTGATTGGCTGAACAGGTTTTTGGAATTGATGTGGCCTTATCTTAACAAGGTACTGTATGCTGTAGATTACTCTGAGCATGAGATGGTTATATCTGATCGACATTAGAACTTACTGTGCTATATGGTTTATCCTGTAGGCTATCTGCAGAACTGTAGAGGATATTGCAAAGCCAATTATTGCAGAGAACACTGCAAAATATAAGATAGATTCTGTTGAGTTTGAAACACTTACTCTGGGTAGCTTACCACCCACCTTTCAAGGTAAGCAGTATTTTTTAGACATAAGGCACTAGGCCTGTAGGTCCTGCTTTAGTAGAAAGCCAAAAACCAGGTTATTAGTATTGCGTTCTTATTTACTCTACATGCATGCAGAATGCAGCTCTATTTTACATGGTTTCAAACCTTCCTTTGAACTAGAATATTCATAAGAAGCAATGTATATTGCATGAGTTTTCTGCAAACAGCTGTACACTCTTTATACGGTGATTGTTGCGCCTATATCTTGAGTTGCAGTTGTATCAGTTTACAGGTTCATGTGCCAAATTAGCCCTCTTAAATAAAGTAGTAATGCGTTTGGAACTTAGTATAGCTCCAGATATGTAATACGCAGAGATTGCTACTACTTTGTTCCAGTTAATCTGCTATATATTATGTATAGCATAGGACATTGCATTTACTTGTGATAAGGTCGGTTGTCTTTCGATTTTCTATGGAGAATTGGTGACATCTACACATCACCATTCCCATAAATTGTTGATAATGATGTCCTTTAAATTCTCTTCATATCCTGGTGTTACGCAAGATTAATTCTATGTGATGCTAACTGATTGATATTTGATGCTTTCCCCCAGGAATGAAAGTCTATGTCACAGAAGAGAAAGAGTTGATAATGGAACCATCTCTTAAGTGGGCTGCAAATCCCAATGTCACTGTCGTTGCAAAGGCTTATGGGTTGAAAGCAACTATCCAGGTATTAATTTTTTCTGTCATGAGCCAAAATTGTACATTGGTGCTCACTTTCATGATATGTAGAATTTAACCTCGCGATGTCTCTTTTTCTTCTCGTGCCTTTTCAGATTGTGGATCTGCAAGTCTTCGCTTCGCCTCGCATTACTCTGAAGCCGTTGGTGCCCACGTTTCCTTGCTTTGCTAATATCCTTGTCTCTCTCATGGAGAAGGTTTGGCAACTGACTGTTTGTATTTTTTGACCCTGCTGATCCTTTCTTTTAGTTTTTGACTAGTTATAATTGGTTTTGCAGCCACATGTTGACTTTGGGCTAAAACTTTTTGGAGCAGATGTAATGGCTATTCCTGGTCTTTACAGATTTGTTCAGGTACTGCTGGCTCCTACTCTGAATCTTCTCATGTGAAAGTTTGTTCATTTGCCACACTTAATCTTGATCCTGTTATTTGTCTACATGTGTTTAGATGCCATACAAAACATTGTTGTGTACCCAAAGCAAGATTTTCTGCTTCGTTATAATTTCATGACCGATAGACTGCATTTTATGTTATTCTTTGGTGATTAGCTTACTCATTGCTGTGGTGTGCCACATCTCTCAAACCTGAAGTGTGGTACTAGCTTCACTCCTTATTTAACTAGTACCTTTTGTGCATTTGCAGGAGACCATCAAGAAGCAAGTTGCGAGCATGTATTTGTGGCCAAAGACGCTAGAAGTGCCTATAATGGATCCCTCAAAGTAAATTCACTTACTCTATTTTGGTCTGTGTCGTGTTTTTGAAATGCATGTTGCTAATGGCCTCCTAATATTCCCAGAGCATCAAAGAGGCCTGTTGGAATTCTACTTGTGAAAGTTGTAAGAGCTCAAAATCTGAAAAAGAAGGACCTTTTGGGTAAATCAGATCCATATGCGAAACTTAAGATGTCAGATGACAAGCTTCCATCCAAGAAAACACAAGTAAAGCGCAGCAATCTCAATCCAGAGTGGAATGAAGATTTCAAATTTGTTGTGACAGATCCAGAAACGCAGTCACTGGAAATTAATGTCTTTGATTGGGAACAGGCATGTCTTGCTATATTCATGAAATCTATTGTATTTTTTCTTATATGTTCCCAAAGAACATGCACTTATTTATTTTTGATATATCTAGGTTGGAAAACATGAAAAGATGGGCATGAACAGGATCCTGTTGAAAGATCTTCCCCCAGAGGAGACTAAAGTTACAACTCTTAACTTACTGAAGACCATGGATCCAAATGATATACAAAATGAGAAATCTCGCGGTCAGATTACTCTGGAGCTGACATACAAGCCTTTCAAGGAAGAAAACATGGAGAAAGAAAGCATTGATGCTACTGATGCAGTACAGAAAGCTCCAGATGATACTCCAGCTGGTGGTGGGCTGCTTTTTGTTATTGTCCATGAAGCTCAAGACCTTGAAGGGAAGCATCACACAAACCCATACACAAGGATAATCTTTAAAGGAGAAGAGAAGAAAACAAAGGTATTGAAATTGTTGTATTTTGCAGTTTAACACGCTATTTGGAAAGGTAATGACATGGCCTTATGATCCTCTCTACTAGGTGATCAAGAAGAACAGGGATCCACGATGGGAGGATGAATTTGAGTTTGTTTGTGAGGAACCACCTACAAATGATAAATTGCATGTTGAAGTCCTAAGTAAAGCTGGAAAGAAAGGGTTAATACATGGCAAGGTACGGTTTTGTACATGAAACCTGGCCCTTAATTAACGTAGTTATTTACTACAAACATTTTGGTTGCTCTCAACTAGATTAGGGGAAATAGTAACAGAGAACCTCAAATTTCAGTTCATACCAGATGTATTATGACTGCTTGTCAGTCGTCACCGTTAAGTTCATTAGTTGTTACATTAGCTTCTTTTCAAACATCTGTTCTCCATCATTGATTTGATACTTTTAGTCCTTCAATTTCGTTTGATATGGACAGGAAGGTATTATGTCATGTTCTCGTACATATTTGGATTGTTTGAGATCGTCTTACCCTGATTCTTATATTTTGTTGCTACAGGAAACCTTAGGCTACATTGATATAAGCCTGGCAGATGTGATCAGCAACAAGCGGATTAACGAAAAGTACCATCTCATTGACTCGAAAAATGGGCAGATTCAAATTGAATTGCAGTGGAGAACTTCATAGAAACTGTTAGGAAGTGCCAAAATGCTTGGATGTCGCAAGGTACAGGAGGGTTCATTCGAAATGTTGCCATTAAGCAGTTTGCGAGTACCTGTAATTGAGTCCATGTAGATATTTCCTTTGTTTCTAGACATCTGGATTATCTTGTTGAGATTTTCCGTTAATTACCCAAATTTGTCTTCAGAATGACGTCGGTATGTTATTGACACCGAAAATGGAATTATAACTTCCGTGTGAGGGTGCTCGCCCTTACAGATACGCATAGCATTTAGACAGATAAAATTTGAAAACATGCTCCAAAGTAAAACTATACACTTTGTTTTTCTTTAATTTATAGTACATTGTACTTTGCACCACTTATTTGACACACGTTGCGTAAAATACCAGGATTGATATTTAAATTCAAAAGAACTGGTGCAAAGTGTAAAGAAAGGTTAAAATATAACACCAGATATATATCTGCCCAAATTCTCGAGTATAATAACCTGTGTCAATTTAGGCGGTGCAAACTAGGAACTTACTATAATCGTTGAGCATATATACATCTGCCCAGATTCTCGAGTATTTAATGCATACGATACGGTGTATGAACGCCGTGTTTAACCTGCAAGCAGCACTTCGCCCTCGTCTAAGAACGGGAGGGAAGGCACCGTGGAAGCTAGTGCACCGTGGAGCGACGGGGAATGGCTGAATCCTGGATTACAAAAAAACTGCTGCCATCAGCCACCAAAATCCAAATTGACCCCCTAGCACAAAATACTAGACATTCTGATTCAGAAAACCACAGCTCTTTAAACTTGCCAGATTTTGAATTCGACAATGGATTGACACCTCGTCGCTACCAAAAAAGAAATGAAGAACAAGGCCTCAAGTTCATTTACAGCAAGTAAATCAGCTCGAGGCAATTCTGTGCCTACCCTACTGCCATAAGAACCAGATACCAGACCAAAGATGGTTTTGTAAATCAAACTCTCTTCCAGCCTACCATTACACTAGAAGTCTAGGACTGTATACACTTTATACAGTGACCTACCAACTCGAGGCAATGCCACTCTCAGGTTAGTAGCCTTTTCATATCAAGGATCCGGTCTGAGCTCCCCTTGAAGTTGTACACTGACTCGAATGCCTCCATGCAGACACTGGCGAAGCCCGTCATCGCCTGGAAAACGTTGGGGAAGCCTGTCTGAAGGTTGTTCAAGGTCATTGCTCTTGTGACCCCAACACTCTTCTGGTACTTGCTCTTCTCCTCATCTGCCCTATTCCTCAAAGCCCCCAACTTTGCCTGCTTCTCTGCTACTGGTGACTTTCGTGTCATTTCTCCATAACCTTCAGCAGAAAATGGCCCATATTTGGACTCTAGAGATCTCAGTTCCTCTGTCTTCTTCTCGAATTCCTTGAATGCAGACTCCGCCCTCTTCTTTTGTTTTTGTTCCTCCGCCTGTTGAACTACAACGGCGTGGATCACTGTTAGGAGAGTTTTGATCCCTTCTGAAGCCACCTTATCAGGGATACGGTCAATAGCTAGCTGCCATTCCTCACACAAGCTGTAGATATCAGAGTTCTGAAATGTTTTGGTGAGTGGATTGTGATGGCATTGGAACAGTGAGAGGCGAAGCCAACCGGTCAATGAATAGACATAATCTCTCTGGGACTTAACCAGACTACAGAATGCTGAGTACCACCTGTCCACCTCTATCTCAAGCTGGAGAGCTGCTTGCCTATGGACATTGGAAGTTGGGTTGGTACTCAAAGAATTGGCGAGGTATTCAAGCTGCTGCACCATGTGGGTCTGCACTTGATGACACTCATACATGCCCCTCCACATGCTCATCAAGCTGGCATGCATTCACAAAAGAATATATGCATGAGAATGGAGAAACACACATATTGGAAAGGAAAACTACTGCCAGAAACTACATGATGCATCTGAGTATCTGACTTATACTTTGAGAGTACTGATATTCATAGGAGGCCCCTTCAAACTGCACTGGCATTCTATTGCACTAGTAATTTAAGTAAAGTGCAGTCTGGAACAAACAGGAGTTTTACGAAATGGATATATGTACTTGGATTTGATAATATCAAAGTACCCTTTTATTTAGAAACATAACGATGTTAAACAAAGAAAATGTACACCATGTTTAGCTCACCATATAATTGATGAAAAACTATACGAGAAGTATGAGTGTGACATGCAATTGCAGACACCTAAGTAAAATATTCCCCTATTTAATGTAATAGTACTAACTACATAAACCCCTTTTGAGGAATGGAGATCAAAAGCACAAATGCCACGAACAAGGAACTCAAATGATCTTTTCTCTTTCTCCTTTATGGAAGCAAAGGTCTTTGAAAAACAACAAACTCACCAGCGAAGGGTAAACCAACACGCCAGATGTTCCAAAACTTCCTAAAGACGGTTCCAATCATGATAAACAGCACCACTACTCCCCATCAACCTCTTAGCATCAAGCAATGATATGTCAAACACCACCACCACTATCACCTCAAAGGTTTGATGTGCTAGTAACCTACGTCACCATTGCCCAAAGGGGTCAGCTATACCGGGCAATGATGCCTGGGGCTGGGAGATCTCTCAGCCAGGCCTAGCTAGTACTGACCAAATCAATGAACAGGAGATTCAGCCAGACCGGACAAAACATGGAGATCCCACCAGCACTACGCTACACTACTTGAATGCTCACCTAAATCAGTGAAAGGTGACTTGTACAGTGCCAAAGGTTACATGAGTAGAGGATCAAAGAAAAACAACAGCATGGTGTGAAGCTGTGGTTGGTAGAATCAAGAGAGTAAATAACCAATGGTACCGTTCGGCCCCGTTTGGGAAGGCCCCATACTGTGGCCCATATGTCTAGCCTAGCTATACAATCTAGCTTACCCAAGTATGCAAAAAAAGACAGGTACAGGAGGAAGTAGAGAGACATGTGAGGTAGTAGATGGATGAAGGGATGGTCGTACTAACCCAGCAACCAGCTCAAGAAGCTGAGGAAATAGCTCGGATTCTCTCAGCCTGATGATCTCGGAAGTGGTGGTGTCGATGGACTGGGTGGCGACCAGCATCTTGGATTCCAGGCTCTCCATCTCCATCCTGTTCTTCTCCATCTTCAGGTAGTCCACACCCCTCACCTCCTGCTTCCTCAGCAGCCCCACCTTTTTATCATGCTCCTGCTTAAACCCCTCGTAACTCTGCCCAATTGCACGGTTAGTGAAAGTGTCACAGAAATCTCTGGTAAAATCAGATCCTATTCTTATCAAAAGGAGCATAAGGATTTGTATCTTTAAAGCTGTAGATAAAGCTGCCATTTCATGATTACTTACTGAAGACGAGCAGAGGAGCGAAAAAAATCCTATCCTTACCATGGCAAATATATTAAACAATCACAACTTATTTGATCAAGGATCATATCAGCTACAACAATATTCAGAGAACACACCAGGACATCAATTTCAATCTTTACAGCTCCTCTCAGACTAAGCTTTCTTCATGGTTATACAATTAAGATAACACAGAGCACAAAGATCATCTTTCTACTTGGAAGAATCCAAAAGCGCGGCACATATCATGTTTACAGAAGCCCCTGACAGTGAGGGGATAAAACTACTGCCAAATGAGCAAACAAAGCAACCAGTATCCATGTGCGCACTAGGTACTTTTCTTCAGACAAAACCAATTGCCACCCCACTGAATCCTTGTTAGTATCTCCATCACAGCATATAATCAAACTGCCAACGACACAACAAAAGGGACATTCCCTCAAAAGCACCAATCCACTCACTCACTCCTTGAGATCTAACCGGGCAGCACATTTTGATGAATCTTTCTGATCTTGCTACTACTAAGTGCAAAGTTTAGGCCACTGTTAATAACGTTAAAGATCAAAGAACTCACCTTGACCTCGAGAAACAGCTTCTTCTCCCAGGCGTAGAGCCTCTCCACGGTGGAGGAGTGGCTAAGGATTCCGTTGCCTCCGCCATTGCCCATCCCTTCGTCTCCTCTCCCGAACCTGGAAAAGCCATTGCCGCCTTTCCCATACCCTCCACCGCCCCACGACCACCCCATCGGCTTCAAGTTCTTGCCGTAACTCAGCACCCTCCCTGAAACATCAGTTAATATTCCGTTGCATGTGGCAAAGGAATTCATCAGAAATGAGTGAAATGTGAGCAAGATGAAACGATCAGTTGATCGAGCTAGCTGATTTGTTGATTGTCTTGCCTGGGAGGCTGTGGTTGGCCTGGGGAAGCTCGCAGTTGGGGGCCTCGAGCAGCGCGGCGACGCGGGCTCCGGCGTCGGCCGCCTTGAGGAAGTACTCGTCGAGCTCGGTGGCGATCTCGGCGAGGTCCTTCTTTCCGGCCGCGCCGCGGGGCACGGCGACGACGGTGAGCTCGCTGGGCGTGGAGGTGGTCGTGGTGACGACGGACGGGGCCGGCGCCGCCACGGCGGCGGCCGTGACCACGGGCGCGACGGCGCTGGGGGCGTCGATGGTGGTGGCGGCGTCATCCCAGTCGGCGTCCTCAGTGGCGGAGCGCGAGGAGGAGGGCGCGAAGGGGTCCCAGAAGTCCCAGCTCGACGGCATTGGCGGCGGCGGCGGAGGGGGCAAGATTTGGGACGCGCTGATCGAGGAGGAGTTAGTCGTCCATGAGGTGGTGGTCGGGGTAGGACTTTGCGGCGGCAGCGGCGGCGGGGGAGGCGGCGGCGGGGGAGGAGGCGGGGGCGGCGGGGACGGCGGCGGCTGCGGCGCGGAGCCGTGGTGCGGACGCGGGTGCGGGTTGTCGGCCTCGGCGCTGGCGAACTGCAGCAGCGCGGCGCCCGTGGCCCGGAGCGCGCGGAGGTAGAGCGCGTGCGCGGCCGCCATGTCCCGGCGCGCCTGCACGAGGTGCTTGGTGTACCGCCTCCGCGCCTTGCACCGCGACACCGTCTCCTGCCGCTCCAGCCTCGACTGGCAGCAACCCATCCCCGCCGATCACCACCACCACGCTCTCACTCCTCTTCCCCTCTCTTTCTCCAAACGCACGAGCACCCAGCCTTAGCTAGCTAGCGAGGAGCAACCGTGTGGTTCACTGCACACTCTCCACTCCCCTCTTCACATCCTACACCCTCACCCTTTACCTCACCTCTTTGCTATTTTTTGCTGCGAGAGAGAGAGAGAGAGAGAGAGAGAGAGAGAGCTCAAAAGTAACCGGCTCCTCGCAACAGCACGGCACGCAGTGAGGTGGAGCAGCAGAGGGAGGGAGTAGTGTGCGGTGTGCCCGAGCAGAGAGAGATTTGGGGCAGCGTGCATGGGACTGGCGTCTTTCTCGGGCTCCCCGAATCCCCGAACTGCCCCTGGCCTCTGCGCGGATAGGCGACCAGCGCGAGGGCAGCGTGGGGAGCCCGCGGCGGGGCTCCAACGGTCGTGCCTGCTGCCGTGTGCCAGCCGAGGTGGCGTCGGGCGGTTTCGGCTCGGTGCGGTGCTGGGTTCGGTTCGTGTTGGAGCGGGACCGGCACCGTGCCGTGCTCGGCAGCGGTGCGCGGCTGTGGGGAGCGGGAGCGTGGAGTCGGGGGGTTTTGGGTGCGCCGCGCAGGCGTTTCTCGGGGGATTTTCTGAGCCGCGCGCTCCGCCTCTTCTGCAGAGAGCGTTTTCGAGAGGAACGTTGCAGCGGGGGGCCTCCTCGTGCGAGACAGTCCGTATTCAATGCGCTCCCCCGATCGCGATTGGCAATTAACTACTACTTCGCGGTGGGTGGATTGACCCCGGCTTGGGCGTGGCGTTTTTGAATTCGCCAGTGCGCCCGCCGTTGATTTGCTTCGGTTTGGGAGGATTTCGTGGCGTTCGACTGGGGGCGAGCGGAGACGGGGGAGCGGTGAATGCGTGCCCGGCGCATGGTTCGATTCCCCCCAGCTAGCCGTGCCCGTGCGGCCGTGCGGTTCGACTTTTGTTTCGTCCTGCCTTTAGACTGAAGCTGAGTCTGAGCCGCTGCCCTCCTTTGCTTTTGCTTTTGTGAGTGCTCTGGACTCTGGAGAGTGCCCCGCTCCGTATGTTTCAATTCTCCAATGGATAGCACCGGTCCACACACGCTCAAAAGTTTCACAACTATAGCATCGGGCACGCTAGTGTCATTCAAACACAAATGTGCTCCGTACTATTTTAGTTTACATCACAAAACATAACGCAAAGGACAACGCGTCCTACATGAATCATGACGCCGGCTTTTCGTTAGTCTTTAGATGGAGTAAGTGTGAAGTCTTGTCTGAATTATGAACTCTTTTAAGACACTCCAATTAGAAATCTTCATAGGCGGGGCATCTTTGTGCCTACATGCAATTTAACCGGCTCTAGCTGGTTGCCTCTTTCTGTGCATGATGGAAGTTCATTTAACATCCCTAATCCTAGCTCTCCTGCTTTTTACGGTTTTCTATATCTATCCTAATATGAATTAGAGTTTGACGTAATACTCTCTTTGTCCATAAATATAAAACGTGTACGGAATTAAAGGGTTTAATTTTGATCAACAATTAAATCAATAATATTGAATAATATAACACAAAAGTGATACCATTGGATTCATATTCAAACATAATTTCAAATGGTATCACTTTTGTGTTATATAGTTTAATATTATTTATTTAATTATTGATCAAAGTTAAACCTTAAATTTCGTGCACGCTTTACATTTATGGACGGAGGGAGTAAATCATGTCTATCTGTAATTACCAGATACAGTGGCTCAGGATTTAAGTTGAATTAACACAAAAAAATCCGTATTGATTGCTCAATTACTCCTAATTACAACCCCATCCAAGCCTTTGTGGATGATTAAGCTCGTCAGCTCCCCTTCCGCTTTCCTCTTCCTCGATCGGCTCCTATCGCCCTTCCCCCGTTCCCCGCTCTCGCCCCTTAGCGGCCTCCTCCTCGTCGTCATTCTCCCGCTCCAGCGCCAGCGAGGCCAAGGTGGCAGGAGTCCGTCGCTTCCTCCCCTCGCTCCCTAGCGCTCGCCCCCGCAATCGCCTCCTCTCCCCTTCTCTTGCTGTCGTAGCCATTTGTCTCTCCGCTCACCCCTGCCATTCCCTCTCTGGCCTCGTCGCATGTTGCTCCCCCTCACCTGCGGGTAGTGGTGGCGCCGCGCGGAGGCTTGATGCACACCTAGCACCACGAGCCGTTCTCCTTTATTAAGCACAAGGCCGAGCCAAGCGCCCTCTCCCTCTTGCTCCTCCTCCTTGTCCTGTGCTTGGGACCCAAACAAATGTTGTTTCTGGATGACTGGATTTTGCTGAATAGTTGGTGATATAGTTTGGTGTTTTAGTTAGGTTGGACAGCGCTCAGCCGCACTTGGTGAGCATCTAGTTACAGAAGGAGGTTCAGCTTCAGGTAAGCAGGAGTTGCCGAGTTGCTATGTACGCCTTGTTTTCCCTGCTATTAAACGTCCTGCTATATTAGGTAATTGAATGATTCATTTTTGTTGGACAAAATCTTTCTATTATGTTGGTTTCTGTTAAGAGAAATCAGATGGATCCGTTTCTAGCTCATTTTTAAAGATTCTGGTGTAAGCAGAAAATCTGCATTGCTTAAACCGAACTTTATATGTCGCGGTTTTCATATTGCCCAAGTTTTATTAGTCACATTTCTGGACTATGGTGAAGCTTAAATGTTATGCAAGTGTGAATCTCCTCTTTTAAAATCTTGTATTATAGAGCATTGGTTATTGATAATATTGTTTATGTGTCACTTTCTCAGTCAGTGTATGTGAAACAATTATAAATTTGGGTCAAATTTTATTGAATATATATTGTTCATAATTTGGAACTTTGGAAGTATCTGGCTTAATGATGTGCCTTTTTCTGATCTTTGGTTGCAGGTTTGATTGACAATACCAATGTGAAGTGGACAAGGCCTAAGTGAGTAGGTCTCATCCAATTTCGTGTTTGTTTGGTTATTGACTTGAGCACTTTGAGGCTGAGGCTTCCGTTGGAGCCCTGGCAGCGCTGTGTCGAGGGGGATGGAGACAACATCAAAGGCGCCGAGGCGAAGGAGTCGCTCACGGTCGTGGTCGTAGTGCGCAGGAGCTCTCATACATGGTACCAGCCGCGTGAGCATCAGTCCCATCACTGCCCCGCGATGCAGCACGAACGTGAGTGAGCAGGATAAGCTCTACTGCTCTCCATTTCTAGGGTTGCACCTTTGTTCCGAGCAACGGTAGTTCCTGTTAGACAAACTTTTGTCATAAGTCGAAAACAGATCTAGAGTTATGAGAAGTCTGTGGAGTCCTCTAGAAGAACCTTTCATATGCTCCAATTAATGTAACACATCCCAGTAACTTCTGGTTGCTATAAACACGAAGACGTCCCTGCCAGGAAGGCAATACGCTTCACACAATCGCTCTCGACGAGCGTTTACATGGTATCAGAGTCTCCCCTTTCATAGACACATCAAGCTTCAACAATGGCGTCTTCTTCCTCCTCCGCCATCCCTGTTCTCAATCAGCAAGTCTCCGAAAAACTCACGAGAGACAATTACATGCTATGGAAAGCACAAGTGCTGCCTCCAATCCGTGGCGCCTTGCTCGACGGGTACCTAGATGGATCTTGTCCGGCGCCCGCAAAGACTATCCAGACGACCACGGATCAGGGAACGGTGGAGACGATCAATCCAGACTATTCACGGTAGTGCACCCAGGACCAACAGGTTCTTAGGTTCCTGCTCAACTCCCTCACGAAGGATATATTGACGCAGGTAGCGTCGATCCCAAGTTCGGCGGAAGTCTGGACCGTGTTGGAACAGATGTTTTCCTCGCAGTCTAGAGCCCGGATCATCAACATTCGGATGACCATGGCCAACATGCAAAAAGGGAACATGACGGCCGCGGAGTACTTCTCCAAGATGAAAGCTCTCGCCGACGAACTCGCATCTGTAGGCAAGCGCATTGATGACGATGATATGGTGTCCTATCTTTTGGCAGGACTCGACATCGACTACAATCCTTTGGTGGCCTCGGTGTTGGAGAGATCGGCAACTGATCCAGTGTCCCTCAACGACCTGTACGCACAGCTTCTAAGCTATGACACGCGCATGGAGATACTCCAAAGATCTAGGACTGGGAATTCCGGATTCTAGGCCAACTCAGCCTCTCGCAGCGGCCGAGGCGGGTCTGGCCAGCGTAGCCGTGGAGGAGGCCGTAGCGGCCGCGGCTACAATGGCTACAACCGCGGTGGGCGCAGCAATGGCCCACGACAGGGCCAACGTGGTGGCCGAAGTACCCAAGAAGGGTCATCCAAGCCATTGTGCCAAGTCTGCCTCAAGCCAAATCATACGGCGCTGGAATGTTGGCATCGCTTTAATGCCGACTACGTGCCCGATGGCCGTCGCCAAACCGGTTTGGCAACGACCTCTTACGGAGTTGACACGAATTGGTACATCGACTCCGGGGCTACCGACCACATCACCGGTGAACTCGACAAATTAACGGTCAGAGACAAGTACACCGGCTACGACAAAGTGCACACCGCCAATGGCGTAGGTATGAAAATTAGTCATATCGGTAACACTACTATTCATACCCCAAATCATAAACTTCGTCTCAAAAATATTCTGCATGTTCCTAAGGCCACAAAAAGTCTTGCTTCTGCTCATAAACTTGCTGTTGACAATAATGCGTTTGTTGAAATTCATCCAAAATTCTTTGTTATCAAGGATCAGGTCACGAGGAAGGCCCTTCTTCAAGGTAGATGCGAGGGTGGTCTCTACCCTCTCAAGCCATGTTTCTCATTGTCAACAAAACAAGTCTATGGTGCCGCAAAACCTTCATCTACACGGTGACATCATCGCCTAGGACATCCATCTTCAAAAATAGTTCAAAAAGTTATTAGCAATAATGAGCTCCCTTGCTCCAACGAGTCTAGTATTGAGTCGGTTTGTGATGCTTGTCAACAAGCAAAGAGTCACCAATTACCCTATCCCAAGTCTACTAGCGTCTCAAGTTCACCTCTAGAACTAGTGTTCTCCGACGTCTGGGGTCCCGCACCATGTTCTGTTGGTAGAAACACTTATTATGTCAGTTTTATCGATGACTTTAGCAAGTATACTTGGATCTATCTCTTAAAGAAACGGTTTGATGTCTTTTCTGTTTTCTTAAATTTCCAAAATCTTGTTAAGCGTAGACTTGATAAGAAAATCATCACCATGCAAACCGACTGGGGAGGTGAATATCAAAAATTAAATTCCTTTTTCTAGAAGATTGACATAGCACACCATGTTTCTTGCCCTCATGCCCATCAACAGAATGGGTCCGCTGAACGCAAGCATAGGCACATTGTTGAAGTCGGTTTGTCTCTTTTAGCCTAAGCATCCATGTCACTAAAATTTTGGGACGAAGCTTTCCTCACCGCCACACATCTTATTAATATTTTGCCAAGTAAAGTCATCAATTATCATACGCCCATAGAGCGTATTTTCTCCACTAAGCCCGACTATTCATCTCTTCGAGTTTTTGGCTGCGCATGTTGGCCTCACTTGCGACCATACAATTCTCGCAAACTTGAATTCCGCTCAAAGCGATGTGCATTTCTTGGCTATAGTTCTCAACATAAATGTTACAAGTGCCTAGATATCTCCACCGGCGGAGTATATATTTCCCGTGACGTAATCTTTGATGAGTCCGTTTTTCCGTTCAAAGATCTTCATTCAAATGCTGGTGCTAGACTTCGCCAAGAAATTCTTCTTCTGCCTTCTACCCTCCTAAATTCCACAAGCTACGGGGATGAATTAGTACGTGCTGACCAAATGACTAATGACCATACTAATCCTTCCACAGGAAGCTTTGCGTCTGATGTGCAGGTCACGCAGAACAGCAGCGCCAAAAATTGCGGAGAAAACACTGCAGAAAATTTAGAAAATAGTGCCATAGTCTGCCACATGAAAATGCAGAAGATCCTGGCCGCACTCCCAGTGTAGATTTCCCTGGATCTGCTGCCAACGCGTGATCCCAGGATGATTCTCCCGCTCACCGCTTGCGATCCGAGGCGCAGGAGCTAATTCACGTGCCTGCCCGCTCGCCCACTCCTGCATCGGCTCAGTTGGGGTCTGGCTCCACTGTGGGCGCGCCCGGAGGATTGCTTACCTCCGTCCAGCACGCCTCCACTGCAAGCTCGCCACGTGGCTCCCCTGGCGGGTCCAACACCGATGGGACTGAGGTTTCTATCTTCCCAGGATCTTCTCCGCAGTGTACACCTACAGCTCCATCTGTGACATCTCCCACTGCAACACGGCCATAGACTCGCCTCTCCCAAGGTATTATTCAACCAAAAAAATTATTTTCCGGGATAATTCGGTACGGAAATTTTTGTTCGACAGGAGAACCTGAGAACTTATCTGAAGCTCTAAGTGAGTCAAATTGGAAACATGCCATGGATGAAGAATACATGGCGTTGATGAAAAATCATACGTGGCATCTCGTTCCTCCATCCTGCGGTAAAAATATTATTGACTGCAAATGGGTCTATCGTATCAAAAAACGAGCAGATGGTTCTATTGACAGGTACAAGGCTCGTCTCGTTGCCAAAGGATTCAAGCAACGCTACGGGCTAAACTATGAAGATACTTTCAGTCCCGTTGTCAAAGCAGCTACTATTCTCCTTGTCCTAGCCATTGCAGTTTCTCGAGGGTGGTGTCTTCGTCAGCTTGATGTGCAGAACACATTCCTTCATGGCGTTCTGGAAGAGGAAGTGTATCTTCGTCAGCCCCCAGGTTATGAAAGCAAAAACACACCACACTATGTTTGCAAGCTTGATAAAGCTCTCTATGGCCTCAAGCAGGCTCCTCGTACATGGTACCCTCGATTGAGCATCAAAATACAACAACTTGGCTTCACCTTTTCTAAATCTGATACATCATTGTTCGTATTTCGCAAAGGCGGTGTGACCATTTTTGTTCTTGTATATGTTGATGATATTATTGTCACAAGCTCCTCGCAAGATGCTGTTCATGCTCTCCTCCAAAATTTGCGGACTGACTTTGCTCTTAAGGACTTAGGCGATCTGCATTATTTTTTGGGCATCGAAGTAAGGCGGCGAGATGGTGAGCTACTTCTTACCCAAAGTAAATATGCAAAAGAATTACTTGCACGAGTAAACATGGCAAATTGCAAAACTTGCCCAACTCCGCTCTCTGCCATTGAAAAATTGTCCACTCATGAAGGAGAAGCCTTAAATGCAGAAGACTCCACCAGGTACAGAAGTATAGTTGGTGCTCTTCAATACTTGACTCTTACACGACCTGACATTGCCTTTGTAGTCAACAAAGTATGTCAATATTTACATGTTCCCACTGTTACCCATTGGACAGCTGTCAAGCGAATCCTGAGATACATCAAAGGTTCTATTGAACTTGGGTTGACATTCAAAAGATCCTCTTCTCTGCTAGTCAGTGGGTTTTCTGATGCAGATTGGCAGGATGTGCAGATGATAGAAGGTCAACAGGAGGGTTTGCAGTCTTTTTGGGATCAAATTTGATCTCATGGAGTGCGAGGAAACAAGCAAATGTGTCCAGGTCTAGCACAGAAGCTGAGTATAAAGCTTTAGCTAATGTTATTGCAGAAATTATCTAGGTACAGTCATTACTCAAGGAACTAGGGATTTCTCAAGAGCGAGTACCTTGCCTATGGTGTGATAATCTTGGTGCAACATACTTATCAGCAAATCCAGTCTTTCATGCGAGGACCAAACACATTGAGATAGATTTTCACTTTGTCAGAGAAAGGGTTGCTCAGAAAATGCTTGAGATTCGATCTATTCCCTCCAAAGATCAAGTAGCCGATGGTTTCACCAAAGCGCTACCTGTCAAGCTCTTAGAAGATTTTAGACGCAATCTCAACTTGGCAAGTTTCGATTGAGGGGGAGTGTTAGATAAACTTTTGTCATAAGTTGTAAATAGATCTAGAGTTATGAAGAGTCTGTGGAGTACTCTAGAAGAACCTTTCATATGCTCCAATTAATGTAACACATCCCTGTAACTTCTGGTTGCTATAAACACGAAAGCGTCCCTGCCAGGAAGGCAATACGCTTCACACCATCGCTCTCGACGAGCGTTTACAGTTCCATGTTTCTTTATCATGACGGCGATGTGTTTGACGTAATGCCTACTTGGAGGTCCTGTGCAGATCGTGGATGAGGAATGCATGCACGGGGAGCTGGACAAGGTCTACAACAGAGGAGGTCAAGTGCGTCAAGGTCGACCTCCTCCTCTGCTTGGTGATTTCCAAGATCGCAGGCTGCAGCCCGCTGCCCACGCTCGCTAAAAGCATTTCTGTCTTGAAAACATGGCATATTTGATGCATGTGTGCAAATGTTCATGTAGTTTAGCACTTCTTTTAATTGATATTCGCACCTGTTTGGACCTGGGCAAAATAGCTGTTCAGTTGGTTGTTTATTTGAACGAAATAAGCAATTAAGTGAACTTCATGGGAACTCTTATCGAGGGAATCACATAATTTGCTAAGTGTGCCACATGCTTACCTTAAGGCCCATGGATTGAATGCTGCAGAAAAAATTACTATCTGTTCTATCAGTCACATGGAAGTCCAGATATTAGTCAAGGTATGTAGGTACCAAGTCCCAACTTTCCCCTTTTGCAATTTAATCTCTACTGCAAGTGCTAATTCACACGAGGTTGAAAAGTGGCATTCATTATCTGTAATTTGATATCCTGCAATGTTCTGTCACACAATATTTTTTTTGCCATGCTTTTTTTTGTAAAGATTTTACTTCAGATAGATGGATTTTGCAATAATGAACATGATTTATGCTTGACACTATGCTTTCACTTTATTGATATTCTCTACACAGTTTTCACAATTTGGTTAGCGTATGATGTCATACGCTTCTTATCTAATAGATAATAGAAATGTTGGTATGTATTGCAGTTTATTGTTTATCTTTGTAGTAGTTTTCTTCGTTCTCTGATGTGTATTTGATTCTTCTCCAATGTCCCTGAAGTATGCTGCCCAAGGTGAATACTGTACTTCTCTTTTGTTTGCCGAAACTTCCATTGCTAAGCTTTCTTTAATTTCGAGTGCAACTCTGTCATGAACGATTAGGTTTTAGAGTGCTTCCTTGTGTTGCTTTAATCTGTCCAATTTTAGATTGCTTTTTTGTTTACCTCTATCTTTGGTTGCTTCCGGTGGGAATGGAGTGATGTGAGTTCATGTTGTTTGCTCGATGGAATTTTGTTGCACGCAAATCGCTTGAAGCATTAACCCTGTAGCTATGTTGAAAGTAAGAGTAAGTTAATCTGAATTTGCATAAATAAATTGGGTTCTGGTTGTGAGTCAAAAACATTCAATACAATACTTCCCTTCTACCATTACTAAGTTTATATTAATTTATAGTATGTGTCATGTCCCAACAGTTTGTTAATACTATAAAAAATGGTGTTCGTACAACCACCGTCACGTTACAGTTTTTAAAATGTCCTTTCCTTCACATTCGATCTCGCCGTCGTCCCGGCGCATCGCCCTCCCCTGCCATTCCCTCCTCGTACGCCGGTCACGCCCACCACTCCCGCCTGGCCGTCTCCTTGCTCCGCTTCCGCAGCGACCATGGCGGCTCCGGATGTTTCAGAACACATGCGTGTTTGTAACCTTCTATTCAAATGGCAGGATGAGCGGATCATGCTGAATCGCGCAAGAAGCTTTCTGAACAGACTGAAGTAACTTAGTTTCATTCCGCGGAGCAGTGGCAGTTGCGCAACATCATCTACAAAAATCAGATGTTCCAGCAATTGCAACACTATCTACGGAAGCCTCCGGGGTGGCAATTGCTGCAGCTCTAGTCATCTTAAAGGGAACAAAATGGGTGGCTCCTTCAGTAATTCTTGAAGGGATTTTGTATTGTTGAGTTTGATTCCAGCCACAATTGGCCCTCTAATCCAAAATGTTGGGGGCTGATCGTTCCTTCAGCTTGATTAATAACAACTCGGTGAGGTACAACTAACGAGCTCGTTTTTTTTAGATCAGTAACATGCTAGCTTGTAGTTTGAAAAAGCAAAACAGATAATTTGGCAAACCATGGGTACAAGCTATCAGACATACCATTGGCAGACAGAGGTGAAAAACATGAGCAAGATGCAATGAAATGAGGAACTTTGTTATTCAAGTGATTTGAGCAAGATGCAATCAACTTCAGTTACAAGGAGAGCCTTCTGGCAAAGAAGCAGGAAACACACTCTTGTGGCAAGTGTGAAGCTGAAGAATGGAACAAATGATCAGCTGTTATTTGGTTGTGTTAAAAAAAAATCAGATCAAAGAATCAGCAGCAAATTAAAATCCAATCGAGTGGTATCGATCCTTAGTTAACTTAACGACGAACTCCTAGGAGAACAAGCCCATCTCCTTCGCAGCGTCGCCACCTCAAGCTTCGGTTGTGTTGTGAGCAGAAAAAGAAAGCCAAAACGAACCAACTCAGGGAGTGTTTTGTGAGCAGAAAAAGAAAGCCAAAACGAACCAACTCAGGGAGTGTTCAGTGTCTGTGTGATGTCCTGGAAGATCCTCAGCCTCTTCCCCATCTTCTCTTTCATCGCCGGGCTCGTGTCGCAGCTCGCTGGCGCCGCGGGCTTGCCGTTGCCGTTCTCTTCGTCGGCGAGGACAGGGGCCAGGACGGCCGCGACGAGGGCCTCGTCGAACGCGCTGTGATCAGGCAGCTCCGGCCATCTTTCCTCGGCGGAGAGCGACTTCCTCCTGCCGCTGTTGTTCTTGTCGTCGTTGTTGCTTTGCTCTTTCTTCTCCCCGGGTCCGACTGCCTTGTCCATTGCGGTGCCGGACCGCGTCCTCTTCAGGTTGCCCATAGGATCATTTACCTGAGCCGACGGCTTCTGCTGCTGCTGCTGATGCAGCGCGTTCAGAGGCTTCGTCGCCAGCGGCGGCATCCGCAGCGAGTAGAACGGCTGCGCGTCGATGTTGAGGTTGTTGGGCAGCAGCGCCGCCGCCGCCTTCTTGCTCGCTCCGGCGGCGTTCTCATCGGCGAAGTGGTCGCGCGGCAGCGGGGGCAGCAGGTGGTCGATGCACGGCTGCGGCTGCCAGATGCTGGAGGAGGAGCCGAGCAGCAGCGCGTCGAAGAGCCAGCTCTTGTCGAGCTGGTCGCCGGTGGCCCAGCTCGGGCGGCCGACGAGCTTGACCTCGAGGTCCCGGAGCATCTCCTGCGAGCGCTCGTAGGCCTTGAGGTGCGAGTCGGCGCCGCGCAGGCCGTCGACTCCCGCCGGACGCACCTGCTTGAGCACGTCCTTGGCCTCCAGCACGCGGCCCTGCTTCATGAGGCAGATCCCCAGGTTGCACATCTTGTTGTTGTCCGGCCCGATGAGCAGCGCCCGCCGGTACGCCCCCTCCGCTTCCGTGTAGTTCTCCTTCTGCATCAGCGCCCACCCAAGATTGCCCTGCAAAGCATTGTCAAGAACGATCAGCACCATTAACATTGGCGTGAGTTTGACATGAAAAGGCGAGCGGCACTTACAAGGAGCCGGGTGGCTTCTTGCTCGAGGGTGACCTGGAACTTGCGGCCCTGCGAGCGCGCCGTCTTGGTGCGCTTGCCGTTGAAGGCGTGGCCCTGGTGGATCAGCTGCAGTTTGTGCTTGAGCAGCGAGATCTGGTCATCCAGCCGCCCGCACCTCTGCGCGCAATCGAATTCACAGTTCAGTACGTGCTGTGCTCCCTCAGACCAGATACAAATTTGATCAACCGAACAACTCGCCGAGGTGGTGAGGAGGCGAGGCGAACCAACCTTGTAGAGGTCGAGGAGGATGTTGTCGAGGGACTCCTGCGCCTGATCTGAGCAGCGGCTGCGGAGCGACTTGATGGCCTCGATGGCCTCCTCCGCCCGGTTCTGCTGCTTCATCACGATGGCCATGTCCTTGAGCGCGCTGTCCACCCGGTCCCCGGCGTTGATCGCCGCCCAGAACAGCGCGATCGCCTTCTCCGGGTCCTTGTCCACCAGCTGCACCACCAAGCCACCACCGCGGCACCATTAACTCAACAACATCCAAAACTCAAACACATCCACAGAAGCGAGGGCGCTTGCGCGCACGCGCGTACCTGGACGCGCTTGGCGCGCACGTAGGGCGTGTCGCCGACGGGGACCTTGTGTGCGACGTGGAAGGAGTCGGAGTGGGTCCTTAGCATGGCCACCCCCGCCGCCGCCGACGACGACGCCGCCGGTGGTTTGATGGGCGAGCAGGGCGCGGACTTGATCGGCCGCAGCAGCCCCACGCCGCCGGCGCCGGCGTGCCACTGCTCCTGCTGCTGCATCATCGCCTCTCTCTCGCGAGGATTGGACAGGATCGGGATCCCTTCCAAGAACGGCGGAGGCGCACGAGAGGGAGAGGGAGACGGAGGAGGAAGAAGCAGACGAGCACTACTTAGACATCGGATTCCATTCCGCAGAAGATATATGAATCCAATTCGTGTGACCGTTGGGGAGCTAGCCGTTTGCGCAAACTAGCCGTTGAAACTCACCGGGCCGGGCCGGGCCAGTTTAGTTGTAAGTGTTACGGCCCTGAAGCCCACCTGTCTAATTGCTGGCTTAAGCTACAGAAAGCCCGCAGGGCCCAGCCCAACCTGGTAATATGATGGCGGTTTTTTTTTGCCCGTTTCGTGTGTATTCGCGTCTGGTCGTCTTGTCTCGGCGGCGCCAGAGTCGTGGCGCTCTAGTCGAAACCGCCTCCGCCGCGCGCCGGGCGCGGCTTCGGTTAGCGCGCGATGACCTGTGCCCGGCGTGTTGATGGTGTGGCCGCTGCGGGTGTATCTCGTGGTTGCCGTTTTGCTATGGTGCGGTGTGGGCAGCCGGAACAGGTGACCCGCGAGGTGTTCGACGGAATGCCGAAGGGGGGGCAGCAAGGCGAGACGGTTGCTGTCTTAGCTGCCAAGATATAGTGTAGTGGAAAACGGATGTGTCATTGCATATTTGCATGGGTTTTGGCGCTGAAAGGGGCTGCAGGCTCGTGCTCTGCAAACGTGAGTTGGTTATATGCAAGATCCAGGAGGAGGACTGAGCTGATGTGGTGGTGCACTTGAGTGTTAAGTGTATTAACTCCCCATTTATGTTGTTTGTAGGGCGTCGCCTCATCCCCGATCGCAATAATGCGAACTGGAACAAGGACAATTGGGTCCAAGCGTGTGAGTGGTGAAAACATTAGTTTTGCAGCATGTAAGTGGTACAAACTTGAATTCCGTTAAATGCTCACTCGCGTCGTTCCATTAGACAGTGGTAATGTAGTTTGTAAGCTGCTTTCTTGTGCGGATAATATGGTATGGTATACGATGAAGTGTGGTTTTACACCATTTTGTTTTCTTCCTTGTTGACGGAATACACAAGTGTTACATCTGATCTGATGTCCTAGCATATAATGGATCCCCAGCATGCTCTTTTATAGCTATGTATAAGAATGCCGCTGTTCTATAGCAAATCTAGAGTCATGTCTGTGCACCAAAATCTCTGTCTCTCTGAGCAAGTTGCATATGTTGTGGTTGTCTTGCAGTTGTATGTCGACATGACCGATGTGATATAAATGCGATGACAACTCTGATATGGTGCTAAATAGCCTTTAAAGCTAATGGCTAAATGCACATTAAAAGTTAAGGTCAGTGTAGGTATTTATTTATTTTTGACTTTGTAAGGTGGCGCTTGCTGATATTTCATACCATAGCAGATACCTTATTCTGCCTTTTGACCTCTTGTTGACAGAGTACCAATATTACAAAGAAGGAGCAATGTTTTAATATTTCTAGTCCATAACCATCCTTATATATTTAGACAATGTTCTTTTCGATTTCCCTTTAAATCCTTCTCCTGGAGAACTACCCGAGATGCAAGTTGTGGTAAGATGAAACAAATGTAACTATCAGACTCATTATCAAATAGAAAAATGCTTTCCATGAAATATCTGACATTTGAAAGGCCTAAATATGCATATTGCTATTTTAGCTGCACTAAAGCCTCAACTCAACCTTCTCAATAGTGAGGCTACCTGTAACTTGTGCCTCTTGGATCTATTGCTCGGGATTTGGTGAATTTTTTGACACCTGGCAAGGATTTTCTGTGAAAGGCTGATAACGAGTATTGGGGGCTATAAGAATAGTTTTTGGTCCATTAAGTAATGGTATGCAGACCTTAGACCAAATTGTGCTTCTCTAGATTGATATGGGGTCAAGTAAGAAATAAGCACCTGTGTTCTCCTCTTAATAGTATGGTCAGACAAGAACAAAGATTTATGCTTGCCTCTGACTTGAATCTAGATGATAAAGATTTGGAGGAGCTGCATGCCTGCATGCACAGAAAGTCTAGGGTCGGCTATAGCTGAACCTGAGAAGGTTGTTCAGGATGACATTTGTAAACTTGAGCGAGGCCTTGCCTTTTCATCTTGTTTTCAGTATAGGATAATAATGACACCGAGGAGGGAGAATCTGTTCAAAAAGACATTAAAAAAAGAAGAAGAAGAAAAGATTTATCATTGGAGCATCTTTTTAGGAAATTATATAAATTTTGGATGCTATGCCAAACAAATAGCGATTGCTCCCCATTTGTTTGAAACTCTGGATCAGTACAATGAGGATATTCTAGTCAAGTTGGATCAAGAAGACATATAAAAGAAAATTAAAGGATGTTTCGTTGGAGCTTGTGGCCAATCATATAGATGTTATGCCAAAGAAATCCTGATTGCCCCTCATGTTGGCTCTAATGAGGCCACTCTAGTCAAGTTGGATAAGTATAATTAATCATTCGTACATGAAGGAAAATTATGTATATGCCACAGTAAAGTTTCAAACTTTTGGTCTCACAAATGATTATGTGCTTGTGTTCCTCGGGGTTTCCTTTTGTGTATTCCTGGGGCCATTCCATTATTCAACTACCAATCATATGCTTCAGCTGAAATAAATACTATGTATTTTATTTATTAGGAAATCCACCTGTACTCAACTGAAAATGAGTTGGTCTAGCAGTAGTTAAGAAAGGACAACTGACTCACAGGCAAGGGAACGATGTATTATTTGTATTAGCTTGCAGATGGATCAACCTGACCAAATATCCAGTATGTAGCTAAATGTGTAGATCTGGGGTATTAATTTTTTTTTCAGTTTCAGTCGGTTATGCTACTCTGTTTATGTCTAAGCTGGAGTTGTAAAATTTGGCTTTCTGTTACGATTTACCATTCAATTAGTCAGTATCAGCAAATAGTGATATATAATTAGAAATTATTTCCCATGGGCAATGACATGCGACAACAGGAAGGATACACTGGTTTTATTTTTCTCATTTGAAACTAGTTCTCTAAGAGCTCAATGGAATTAGGATACATGGTGCTTTGACTTCTTTCTCTGCAACGCACTGCTTCATTCGCGATCAGAGGAAGCTAGAGGGAGCTTTGATGTTAGCTTTTGTGATGGAAGCACTGAAGAAAAGGAACTCAGAAAACACGGTAAGCATGATTATCTTCAAACTTGTGCTCTAATGCTGGCATGTAGATTCGTACATGAAATGCTTTTGATAGTGGAAAGTAGAAATGGTTAGTGATCCAGAGCAACAATCATTTTGGCATCTAGGATGCTAATAAATATAGTTTACTGTTGAAGTATGTAAAATTGTAGATTGCACACCTTTGCTAGAAAACACGAGCTTTTGAGTAAACTATCTGTTGCATGGGCTAAAGAGTTACTATGGAAAAACATGCTATTGAGAGTTACGATAAACCTCATGGATTCTTTCATGAGTCCAAGTATGTACCACTTGATCGCTTTTTGTCTCCATTCCAGTGACAAAACATCGTATGTCTACTGACTTTGGTTTGACTTGTTATTTGAAATTATGAACATAGGTCTAGGACTAGACATAGTATTTTTCCAACCCCGTGTTGTTTTACTCGTTTAGACAGTCAAAGTCTCAGTTAGTGTACTAGCATTGAAGGTTTCTAGTCACTTAAGCAGCCAACCATCCATATGAAGGCTTAAAAGTTGTCCGTTGCAGACAGAAGAGCACAAACTTAATGTATCTGGGGCCAAATGTAAAAGTAGCCACTTGGTTCGTCAAAATATAACTTCCCAATACGATTCTTACATTTTAGTATTCTCAAATTTACATTAGCCCAAAAGCAGCATTAGGACTCAGTAAAATAATGGTCAGCGATTGGAGACAGCTAGCTGATGAATTTGGGTTCAAGTCCTGGAGACCAACGCCACACCTACCCTAAAAATGGCCAATTGCATGGAAGAATGCAAGGACTGGTAGGTAGAGAGAAGCTTATGGGTGAAAAGGAGGATGCCATAGGGAGTTTGGAGCTTTATGCAGGCATATAAGGGGCATGCAGGTAGGAGGAAACAAAGAGGGAGTTGAGAGAGAGGAGTCATGGATAAGTGCTGTTTCTGCTTGTGCCATGTGGTGGGGATGCCTTATTTGCCATGCCTCCCTTGAAGAGATAATAACAACAAAAGGGCGACCTATACCTACCTCTCCCCTAACCCAAAACAGCCAGCTTGCGCAAGGAGGCTTCCACCACAAATGTGTGGCTAAGAAGTGGAAGGTGAAGTACTGCACATAATCGACACCACTCCTCATCTACGAACCATTTCCCTACCCTCCTATTACCAGCCTTCATGCTTTCTAGAACTAGCGCCTACCATTTAACAACTCAAAGGGCTGAGGCTAATGGGTTTTGTTCAGCGATCGCAGCCCCTTTTTGCGAGTGCGGTGGTGATTAAGGTACAACCGAAATGGTTTACTTGATTAATTCAATGCACCAAACGAGGAGCTATTTCAGAGTGTTTAAGTCAGTGGATAGCAAAATGACAGGACCCAAACTTGAGTTATGACCAACTAGCTTAATGCTAGTTAGAAACCATAATGAGGACTGGTTAGTGATAGCTATGCAATAAATCAGTCCGGTGTCTAATACTCTGACTTGCTTTCTGGCTTACACGGTAGGCAAGTTTGTAAATTCACCCATGCCACACTGTTAAGATGCTGGGATTTTCATAATAGACCTCTTGTTCTAGACTTAGCATTAGCCTTGTGCCGCAAAGTGATACGGACCGTTCTTTAACACGTTGTGCAATATTCGTTACTTTTGCCTAAGTAAACACATATTATCTCGAATTAGCAGAAAATACTCCATGTATAAACAAACTTGGTCTACTCGTATGCTGAAAAGAAGAGAATTTGGAGTTAGATCTGGAGTTGTAATCACCCGATGCCTGCAACAAACAAATTAACAGGGTGATATAGGAAACTTCAACATTTCATGTAGAGACCATTGTGGAGTGTGAAGTCCCAATCATTCTGGCCCCAACTGAAGCTAATGGTTTGGGATATTTCCTCTCCTTACACCTAACCAACTATGGTCCATGGTTTGGTAACCATCCCAAAAGAATATATTAGGTAGACAAATATTATGTAAGCCCATCTGGTTTTTGTCATGGATATGTAAGTTCCTCCTAACAAGTAACAATTAATGTTCCACCTCACCAAGTCATAATTTCATCTGCTTCCTCAGAATGTGGTGTCCCCAGCTTTTAGAACTGCAGAGTAAATCCTAATTTGTGGAAAATTCAGTACACTTAATTTCAATACTCATATTGATCTCCTTTTCTATGAGCAATGGAAAAACACATGTTACAGAAGTGAAACAGGTCCTGACTATAGTTGATGTCCTTATTAAGGATCATGATAATGTTTATCTATTGCCATGTGGATTAGTCTATATAAATATGATATCCAGAAGATCTGCCTGGTTACAGAAAGAAATACGAAGCAGATGAGTTTGGTGAATTATTAATTTAGGGGTTGACCAAACAGATGAACTAACCAACACTAGAGTAGAAAAAAGAAATGTTCCACATGAAAGTAGTTCCACCGGACCACGGCAATAGCTATGATTCTACAAACAAATTATACTAGGGAAAACAAAGAAAAAAGATGGTGGGTGGCAAATAAGATTCATTTAGGAAGTCCCAGATACCTATTCTGATTCATCTTATTTTATTCAAGAATAATTAAGGAAAATAGAAGTCCATGATCAGGGATTCCGTTGTTTAACACCTCATCCTGTTTTCAATATGCACATAGGTCTGTATGGGTGCACCAAAACATTTGCCTTGTTAAAGGAAGAAAAATTAAGATGACTGGAGCTGGTGAGATCAGGGCGTGTTCTTTAATGCATGAATGACTCGTATACAACTACTACTCTGTCCGAATATACAGCCGGATCATTTTCATGTCGACATGATTGTGCCGGGGAATAGAAACAACCTCCATGGACTCCATCCTATATCTGGTCATGTAGGACACACAAATTGCACCGCGTCTCGGTCACAATTCACAAGAGGTCAGGCAAAAATGGCTTAGCTAGCCCTCCCGAAGGCATCTCCAATGCTCCACATAAGTCGTATCTAAATTCATATTTGTGTCAATTTTACGTTTAGGTGGAGGAGAGGGGAAAGGAGAGAGAGAGAAAGTAGAGCCGTCTCTTCCATGTGGCAGGCTCGGTATAAAAGAATGCATTGGAGAGGGGGCTGTATCTTCCACATGAGATTACGGAATGAGGAACAGAAAAAAGGAGAGTAGGGATAATAGGATGGCCGGTATTTTCATGTCAAGACAGAGGATTGCTAGACTATGTGCATCGTTTTAGTTGGTTACAATGGGTTGGAGATGCCCTGAGTTTGTGTTTCACGAGGTAGGAGGAGCTTAAGCATACCAGCATCAACAGAGAGGGAGATGAACCTAATCCCCCACAACCAGATTAGGAAGAGGGGGGCGTCATGGTGGTGGTGGTGGAGATGCGGTTAGTTAGCTGTTAAAACCGAGCACGCCAAGAGGTAGGCATCAAGCAGGCATGCAAAGCCCACACTTGGCGCTCGCTTACCTCACTTTACACCTACCTTTTGAGGCTTGCGAATCAGGTTGGCAGGCAGGCACCTACTCGGCTCCTGCGCCCTGTGGCTGTCAGCGCCTTTTTCCTTTGTAAAACTGGTAACCGGTGATGAGGTCATGACCTGGGGAAGAGCCGAAGAGGGGGCGAGCCCTACCAGTAAACTTTTTCTCACCAACTCAGCCTCTAGAAGACCTCCCCAATCGAGTCAAGCGTCTATAAAATCATGCCTCTTCGTCACCCACCCTGCGCAGCACAACAACAACAACAACAACAACTTCTTCCCACTGCAACCCACCGAGAAAGCATTGGCAAAAGGGCAGGAGGAGGAGCACAAGAAAAGGGAGGTGCCATCGGCGTCAGTCATGGGGAGGTCGCCGTGCTGCGAGAAGGCGCACACCAACAAGGGCGCGTGGACCAAGGAGGAGGACGACCGGCTCACTGCCTACATCAAGGCCCACGGCGAGGGCTGCTGGCGCTCGCTGCCCAAGGCCGCCGGCCTCCTCCGCTGCGGCAAGAGCTGCCGCCTCCGGTGGATCAACTACCTCCGGCCCGACCTCAAGCGCGGCAACTTCAGCGAGGAGGAGGATGAGTTGATCATCAAGCTCCACAGCCTCCTGGGCAACAAGTACGTTAACTCTCTCCAAGTACTTACACGCATGCTTGTGTGACTTAAAAAAACATAGCTTTGCTACTATTTGCTAAACTCTGCTACTCCTGTTTGACACAGATGGTCCCTGATAGCTGGGAGGTTGCCGGGGAGGACGGACAACGAGATCAAGAACTACTGGAACACGCACATCAGGAGGAAGCTGATGAGCCGGGGGATCGACCCGGTGACGCATCGGCCGATCAACGAGCACGCGTCCAACATGACGATATCGTTCGAGGCGGCGAGGGAGGAGAAGGGCGCCGTGTTCCGGCGAGATGAGCCCAAGGTAGTGATCAGCCACGAGCATGATCCCCAAATTGACTGGGGACAGGGGAAGCCGCTCAAATGCCCAGACCTCAACCTGGACCTCTGCATCAGCCCCCCGTTCCAAGAGGAGGCCATGAAGCCTATGAAGAGGGAGGCCGGCATCTGCTTCAGCTGCAGCCTGGGGCTCCCCAAGAACACAGAGTGCAAGTGCAGCAACTTCCTGGGGCTCAGGACCGCCATGCTAGACTTCAGAAGCCTCGAAACGAAATGAACATCCCCTGCTTCCTCCCCCTCGAATTCCTTCGTTCTGTGACTTGGATATTGGTTAGCCTGTAGGTGAAAATAGTGGGTGAAAGAGAGGCAAGAAGAAAAAGGAAAAGGTGAGGATTTTGTGCCCTGTTCTGCCAAGATCTTCCCTGCTCTCTTGTTGCTCCATTTTATCTCTGTGTAATTACTGTGACTAATCATGAGCAATAATATTTGATGCTAGGTCAGTTTTTTGTTTTGTTTTGTTTTTGAACCTTGATGCTAGGTCAGTGTTACTTAACAGTGCCGTGCAAGGAAAAAAAAATGTAACTTAGCAATTCTGTTCCCAGGAGACTAGATGCAGTGTTCTCGTGTGGGTGTTTTCAAGACTGGGCCGTTGAACCAGATCTTATGGCGACTTGGCCGCATGGCCGCATGTGACCATTGCCTAATCCTGCAGTTTTGATAAAGCGGCTCGTGAGTTAGACCACGCTTTCTGACCTGCTTTTGCATACCCTGCACATAAGATTGCTGTGCTCCTGTTTTTTCCATGCCCCCTTTTTATGTTATGTACTACAATACCTTGTTCTTATTCTACAATACACAAAGAATAGTTTTGTTTTTCCTCAAATCCTTTGGCCAGACTCTGGCGATTGTTTTAGAGAGGAATGAGCCGATCTGGGTTCGAGCCCTTCACCAACCTATAGTCGTACAATACACATACAAAAGTATGCATTTTAGTAATAATCATGTAGAAACTATAATTCCGTGGAATTGTACTGGTTCATGTGTTCCAAGTGGTTCCTCGCCTTCCATTCTTATACAAAAAAAAGGGATTTACTGGTCGGTAATGGACGAGTAACTAAGTGGAAGGAAGCAACTCAGCAAGGGAGGTTACAAAGGGACAAGGAAACTATTTAATATGGCTTGTTAGGTAATGCCACGCCTTTTCAGAGTAGTATAATTTTCCCTTTTGGCGTTGGGCAACCAACTCAGTTCATCGACCATCTCCGGGAGGCGATGGGGGCGACACCACGGCAGAAAAAAGCAGCGGTTTTTGGACGGATCCTGGGCAACTTGCTGCGCTCCGTTGCACTGCCTGCGGCGCTTGGCGTCATGGATGGCAACCAATGGCAACGTTGGTTTAGTGGTGGTATAGCTCGGCTGGTTGCCGTGGAGAGAGAGAGCGAGCGAGCTAACGGTTTTGCTTTCTCTGGCGATAAGAGCTTGCGCTGGGTGATGCAATTTAATTTCAATATCTGCTGCTAGCTGCTCATGCTCGTCTTGTTGGGCAAAAGCGTTATCGTGACGTCCATTTTATGATAAACATGTTGCACTGGCGTGTGGTGTGTTCGCTGTAGAAAGTGTGGTCTTCTTTTCTAATGTGAAAAAGAAAAATGGGAACAGATAACAGGTGGTTTTCTTACAGCCCAGAAAAAAAATAAGGACAAAAGGCCTGCCTCACAAAAATAGGTGTATCTGTGATCGTACACACAGACTGAAAAGTCATCCCCCCTCCCCCCGGCCTGTTAGAGGCGATTCATACTTGCGCAGATTCTTATATGGTCGTGGTCGCTGTTCTTCTTCTCCAGTGGGATGACAACGGCGACTATGTGAATGACATAGTCCTGGTTGAAGTCAAAGAAGTAGGATCTCATACATATTTCGTTCGGTACTTGATCATTTGTATTACTTTGAGTAACCACATGGCGACTAAGTTGAGGCGATGAGGCGGCGACGTCTCACATTGGCTCTGGCCAAGTTTGGGACCGGCAAGGCTCGTTTCTATCGGGCCAATGTGTTCCTCAGCTGACGTCCTCACCGGCGCCTGGATCCCCTTTTTGGCTCGCATATGGTGGTAACCTCCTTGATGAAGACAACAACTATGATGAAAAGAGCATTATATCCATACGAATCTCGGAGCTCATCCATGCCGGCTATTCCGTCAATGAGCTCACGGGATTTGCCGATTCTTTGGTTCCAACTGACGATCTTGCCCGTCGGCAGGCGCCGACGAAGAGCTGTGAGTCCTCCCAGGCAACGACGGTTTGTCTAATTGCTGAGGTCGCTGGTCACCAGAATGCACCAGCTGGGAAGCCCTAGCATGGACCTCTTCATCCACCACATGTTTTCTACGCCCCGGATGCCTAGCAATGTTCTCTTGATGACGTAGCCGATGGTGTCTCGTCGGTGACGCAACAGTCGTGCCCTGCACCCAGCGAGATCCGTGTCTGTTGTAAATTTAAAATCAACTCGGGCCAGGCCTAGGGAGGGGGGCTCTTCAGCTGGGTATGGTGCAGTGTGCCCATCTGGTTTTGCATCCGAGTTGAGTCAGATGGTTGTTGCATGGCCCACCTCCAAGGTCTACACCCTTGCAATGGGCATTCAAGTTCTCTGTGATCACACATACGACACCTATTTGGCAAATCGTAATTTCCATTGTCGTCATCTTTATTCGCTGAGGTCGCGCGGGGAAAGCCAATGGATGCGGGCAGAAGTCACGGTGGTCGGCGTGGATGGGATGGCAAACGAGATGGCACTCGCGAGGCCCGTGGGAAGGGAGCTAGGGCTGCTCCGGTGGCAACGGAGCGCAGACGTGGGACGGGACAGGCTGATGTGGCACGTGATGCAACAACGCCCCTGCCATCTGCGAGTGGCACTGCTGCCACCAGCACTGCCGCTCCCGACGCTTTTATAGTAGTGCCGATTTTCGGCCTCAGTGACCCACAATGGTGCCCCGGCGACCGGCCAATCGTCAGGCTTCATGTTCAGTCCACTGGTCCGTGGGGTCGTGTTAACGCTGGCTTCGGAGACCGGAACACTGACAAGCTTCCCTACATTGGCAGCAGTGGCTTCATCAGCATGATGGTTTGGCTGAACTGGAAGGCAACACTAGTGTGTCGCGGACTCATACTCATGCTACAAAGGTACAAACTGACCTTAGGTGCTCTGGTTGCCAACGGAAAGGGCATGATTCAAGCAAGTGCACGGCTATGATCTCGTGATGTTTGTTAGGCAAATGATCACATCAATGCTAAATGTCTATTACAAAAATTGCCAAAATCAGCTACTTCCATTTGTGGCTACACAATCGACAACATGGGCTTCTACCATATTCCCTTCACAGGTAGTAGGAGATCCTAAAAGATACATAAAAAATGGCACACCTGACTGTTGTTGGAGGCCAGCTTTCATCTAATATGGTAAAGGCCGAATTGCACCTTGCAACACTGATACCGTGAAATTGGGAGGTTAAGCACCAAGGTGAAAAATCCATTTTGGTCCCCTTCCTGAACAAGATTGAGCTCCAGCGTCTAATTCGTATGGGGGCAATACATGCTCAGCTCCATGAGGGAATCACTCTACAGTTTGATGAGTGGTCCTGCCACAGTCTACCACGACGAAGGACCTTCCTGATGATGTCTGGGGGTGTTGCACACTAGTCCTGCCACAGTGGTTCTGTCGTAGGCTGGAACAACCCTACTACACTTGCTGCTGCCTGCTGTGGCGAGCGGGGATCCTGCCACGACGGGTAGGGAGGTGCAACAACATTCTCCTACGGTGGGCACTAGTCCATTGCCCTGTTGCTCATGGCGGGCGGTAGTGCTGATGGTACCACGACTGCATCAGAGGTGATCCCGGTTCCTAGCTACTAGCTCTTGGTTCAGTGGGTGGTGGTACAAGAGGCACCATTCTCTGCGCCACTAAAATGGCGCTTGGCTCCTAGCTGCCAGGCGTGATGAGCACTGATACCACGTTGGCATCCTACAAGGTTGCCACAGTGGGGGTGCCACCCTCGACTCTGTGCCGGAGTGTGGTTCTACTGATCTATGTCAGAATGGCTGACTCAACGCACCGGGGGTGACGGGGTTTCCCATTGCTGACGACGATTCTATGATGAAGGTGATGCTCCGGGCTGCGGAATGAAACTTGGATTCCCCAAAAGGTACAATTCCCATCCTGACAAATTCTATTTTATCCCTTTCAGACAAGACTATGGTTGCCAATGTCAGTAGTGTCGGCATTTCGCTAGGTAAGAATGACCAGACAGTACCTATTTCACTAAGTAGAATTAGGAACATCGAGGTTGACCGCTTAAAGTTGTCTTTCATGACACAAAAAGGCAAATGTCGGTCCCCAGTGAGTCTGATGTTGAAAATGAGAATCATGATTGCTCCGACCCTGAGATCCTCCAAACCATTTTGGCCGTGTTATTGATGAGGTAATGGATGAGGGGTGAGACTAGCTGTGTAGCGGTCATCATGCTATTTACCGGAAAAAGAAATCTAAGCTGGTTTGGAAATCTAATAAGACCAATTCAAAAAAAATGTAGTAAGTCAAGATAAAGGGCATCCTGGAGAATAGCAAGGGTCTTGGAGACTTGGCTAAATTTAAACATGTCACTAATCTGGTTCAAGACCATAACGTAGACTTCATCACGCTTATCGAGACGGGCAAACATGCTTTTAATGCAGCCACTCTAAAAAAAATCTACAATTGCAGAGATTTCCTATGGCATTGTATGCCTTCTTGCGGTCGGTCAGGTGGCATTCTCCTGGGAGTGAACCTTGTTGTTTTTGACATCGCATCTACCTCCGTGGGGGAGTTCCTCATAAATTTTATGCTCCATAACTAGACGGATGGTTTCCAATGGATTTTAATTGCCGTATGTGCCACCCAACCAGAACTCAAAGAATCTTTTTCAACGGAGCTAGTTAATACTTGTCATTTGGAACCACAACAGATTTTGATCGGTGGAGATTTCAATATTATTGGTAAATAGATGAAATAAACAAGGATAATTTTGAAGTGCGGTGTCCTTTTCTTTTTAACACCGTCATTGATGATTTAGACCTTCGAGAGATTGTGCTTTTAGGCTGCAAGTTTGGGCTAATTCCGCTGATTCACCAACTTTCAAAAAATTGGATAGGGTATTTTCATGTATAGATTGGGAACAAAAATTTCCCCTTGTGACGATCACGGCACTAGAGTGCTTCCTCTCTGACCATACCCCTTTACTTCTTGACACTGGGATGCATCTCATCACGGTAATCAACCCCTATTCAAATTTGAGTTAGGATGGCTACATGCGAGGGGTTTGTAGATGTGGCGAAGTGCCGGCGTATAAGAAAACCGTGGTTGTACACCTTTGTCTAGGTGGCAAGCCAAGATTCGACGATTACGTTAATATCTCCGAGGTTGGGCTAAGAACACAAGTGGGATGTACAAAAAAGAAAAACAAGTTCTCCTAGCTATTATTGCTAAGCTGTACAGGCAAGCCGAGAACTACGAGTTGTCGGCCTCAGACGTGGCCCTCAAGCAACATGCAAATGACTGTCTAGCATGGCTACTGCGTAAAGAAGAGTTAAAATGGTGCCACCAAGCCAAGGTGAAGCAGTTGATGGAGGGTGACCATAGCATGAAATACTTCCACCTTGTTGCAAATGGCATTTTTATGATGGACAATGATGATGGCCTCATTATGATGGACAATGACAATGATGATGGTCTTTTTGTCCGCTGGAGGAGAATGATTTCTCACTAATTGAATCTCTTCGAGAGGACATTCCTAAAGTGTTGACGAATGATAATGATTTACTCACAAGCCTTTTCACCGAGACAGAGGTAAAGGAGGTGGTGTTCTAAATGGAGCACAACAAGGCCCTAGGTCCTGATAGATTCCTGATAGAATTTTACTAAGTATTCTAGGAAGTCATTAAAGACAACCTATTGGCCATGTTCCATGACCTTCACAAGGGAAATCTACCGTCGTACAGTGTCAATTTAGGTGTTATAACCTTATTGCCCAAAATTAAGGATGCAAACCTTATACAACAATATAGACTAATTTGTCTATTGAATGTCAACTTTATCTTCACTAAAGTTGGTACGAATAGGCTCACTTATGTGCTTGATAACGTAGTGCAAGATCCTCAGTCGGCTTTCTTGCCCAGTCTCAATATTTTGGATGGTGTAGTTATTCTACATGAAACCGTCCATGAATTACATAAAAAATATATTAGTTGGGTCATCTTCAAAGTTGACATCGAGAAGGCGTAAGATAAAGGTTAAATGGCCCTTCCTACAGTAGACCATGAGATGAAAGGGTTTTCACCAAAGTAGTGTACCTGGATCGAAAACTTTGTAACTGGTGGGAGTGTAGCAATAAAATTTAATGAGGTTGGTCCTTTTTTCCAAACCAAGAAAGGCTAGCAGTAAAATTTAATGAGGTTGGTCCTTTTTTCCAAACCAAGAAAGGCCTCAGACAGGGTGATCCTCTATCCCCAATTATGTTTAACATTTTGGTGATTATGAACGTTGATTTCATCAGACGTGCTAAGATGGATGGACAAATAAGCAGAGTAGTTCCCCATTTGGTTGATGATGATGCGGATGATACCATCCTCTTTATGGATCACTATCTTGATGAGACCAAAAACTTAAAATTCTTGTTATGCGCTTTTGAACAACTATCCGAGTTAAAATTAATTTCCAGAAGAGTGAGCTCTTTTCCTTCGGCAAGGCAACGGACCACGAGGATCAATATAATCAATCATATGGATACAAGGTGCACAAATTTCCTTTCTGTTACCTTGGCATCTCAATTCCTTACAGAAAGCTAAGAAATAGCAAATGGAAAGGGGTTGAGGAGCACTTTAAGAAGTGTCTGAGCAGCTGGAAGGGCAAAAACCTTTCAAGTGGTGGATGTTTAGTTCTGATTAATTCAGTGCTTTCAAGTTTGCCAATGTTTTTGTTATCATTTTTCAAGATTCCCTGTGGGGTTCTAAAAAAACTTGACTATTTTAGGTCCAGATTTTACTAGCAATCTGATAGCCAACGAAAAAAGTATAGGCTAGCTAAGTGGAGCATTCTTTGTTAACCTTGAGATCAGGGTGGTCTTGTAAGCATGATCTTGATGTCAAAAACATCAGTCTCCTTTGTAAATGGCTTTTTAAGCTAATCAATGAGGATGGGTTGTGGCAAACCTCACTTTGGTGCAAATACCGAAGGAATCAAACACTTTACCAAGCTGAAGGAAAACCAGGTGATTCCCACATCTGGGCGAGCCTTGTGAAAATCAAGCGCCAATTATTTTGATTTGGAAAATTCATCCTTCGTGACAGGTCTCAAATTCGATTTTGGGAGGATGTCCGGCTCGGGACCACCCCCTTTGATCCAATATCCTTGGCTTTTTCATATTTTCTGAAAATGACATGCAACTGTCGCGGAGGTATTTAGCTCCAACCCTATTAAAATCTCCTTTAGACGAGGCATAGTGGGTCCGAACTTACTAGCTCTCTAGGATTTGGTTCTTCGTGTGTCTCAGGTCCACCTCACACCCGAGAGGGACAACTTTGCCTGGTCCCTTCATCAGGGGGAATTCTGTGTCCGGTCATTGTATTTGGCCTTAATTCACCAGGATGTCCCTAATGGGCACTGAACGGTTTGGAAGCTAAAGGTCCCTTTGAAAATAAAAAAATTCTTATGGTACGGACGCCCAGGTGGGATACTAACTAAAGAAAACCTTAGTAGGAGGAATTGAACAGCAAGCACGATTTACGATTGGGATGTTATAGACAAGAATAACATGCATGCACGCATGCGCTTGTTGCTCTACAGAGGAAGGATGCAAAACTGCAAACCCAAATTAAATCCGCCCTGCTGAGGCCAGCACGCAACCTATGATCATTTGGTTTAACTTACTTTAACACTGATGTAAAACGACATTCCCCTTTTTTTTGGCAGGTGCAAAGCTAGCTAGTTCCCACTTGCGCATGACAGTCCAAACGTACGGGTAAAGTATTAAATTACCTTTAGTAAAACTAAGATTTTTCTCTCTCTCTTACCTGCCCTTTATCTATCGAAGCTAGAATCCAATCGCTATCACTTTCCACCGAAAGCACGCCGCCAAGCGATGCCTATATATCAGCATAACTCGTTAGTTACCGTGGCCGTGCTCGTGTACTAGTCAGTTGACAAACGCATAACGCTAGCCTCAGTTAGCTCGTAGTTATGGCTTGTATGGTATCAAATGCACATCGAAACCAGATGTAAATCCGGCAACCATAACGCTATCCATAAAAACGAAATGGAGACACAAGTCCTTCGATCTAAAGTAGATGTTTTTTTTAGTCTCTCTATTTTTGCTGAAAATACTTCTCCTTTTATATTTTCAATGCAGTTTTAGTATTTTATTTTTGTTTTGTCCTTTATCACTGTTAGCAAAAAAGAGTTAATTACTCTTGGAAGTAGTACCAGTAATACTGACATATTACTCTTAGAGAGAAAAAAGAGAAGGACATGAAAATAATGAAGAGTAATATTCACATTTTACTCAGACTTTTAATTTTTATGTCTAATTCTAAAAGAACATCTTAAAAAGAGAGCGTAATTAAAAATTCTTTGACTGATTAAGTTTCTTCCCTAAACAGGAGCCAAAAACACACAGGAAGAACTAATTAAGTTTCTTCCCAATTAACACTGTCACAGCAAACTTTGACATCATTTTGGGCTGCAGTAGCAACGGCTGAGCTACAGAGTGTGTGAGGCGCTGTGAGGCGACCGCACGGGAGATTGGGTTGAATGCACGGAAGGTGATGGAGTTGAAAGGATGGATAGGGGAAAGCAGGGGGGGTTGGCTTGGTAGCCAATCCCCATTTATTAAATTGCCGACATGGATGCATCTTCCTGCCTGACTAGGAGAGGCATACTACACCGTTTTAATTAATCAATTAATTTGATCGTCCTTCGTTGTAAGGCTGGGGACAGGCTTTATTAGATAGATTAGATTAGTTCACCACTAAACAATGAGTACTTGAATTGGGGCCCTCAAGATTGATGAAGGTATCCAAGTCCGCAACTTCCCACATCCCAGCTAGGAGTATATTTTTTAATGTCACGAAATCACGAGGTGTCACACCCTGATTTTCAATAACCTTAATTTCCAAAAACCTAGACCCAATACGCGTATGTACATATATGTTTAAATCATATTGCATGTTCTTTTAGATTTCAGTTTTTCTTGAAGCATGTCATTTCATGGGAGCCCTTGAGTTAGATTGCACCGTCACGCAACGAACCCAAGTCGCAACCCCATCATCACATGTGCATGAAACCCTAAACCCTAATTGGAACACATGCACTATATACGCATGACACCTCCCTAAACCCTAACCCTAAGTGGCAACTCACCCATCTTCGTTTTCGACACTCTAAATGTTGATCTTAACCTCCCCCATACCCTGCCACAGTCGTGCCGTCTCCCGAAACCCTAAAACTCAATCGGCCGACCTAATTCTTAATAATTCTTTTATCGGGCAGAAACCCTAAAGTCTATATCGCATGTGTTTTCCTTCACCTAAAAATTCTGGAAAATTATCATAAATATCTTCAAACTATTTATCACCTAAATGTGAAATAATAATTGGAGGTCCAATTCAAAAATATTTGATTACATCCAAATTTGAATTTAGGTCAAATTTGCACCTTGAACTACAACCCCTCTAAATCTGGTTCAAAAAAATCCCATAAAATTCTACCATACTCATCTCAGTGCCAGTAGTTCAAATGTCCAAAAATATACATATGTCCAGTACAAAACTTTGGCACAACTTCTGTCGAGCACCTTATGCCATTTTCCATCTCCTCATGAAATCAAGCTCAATTTCCAACCACTTTGCTCCAAACTCTTACCAGCATCCCTACTTCCATCAAGGACTCTGCCCCACCTCTTCTCCCCTCAGTGAGCAATCCCAATCCACAGCATTCAACCCCTTGTCAGCTCATGCCGACAATGGCAAGCCATGGTGTCGACGTCTAAACGCCGGCGTCGGTGGTCCGGAAGGACCCCCTTTGGAGTTCAGCCGGGGAAGCGTAGATCACGAAGCTACGCTGAAGCTAGAGCTTGGCAGGATGGGAAACTAGAGATCACACGATGGTTTACCCAGGTTCGGGCCACCTTCTTGGTGTAAAACCATACGTCCTGCTTTTTGTGTATTTGAGAATGTGTGGAGAGATTACAATGACCTAGCAGCACAAGTGCTCCTGTTCTTCTTCTTCTAGGGTTCAGATGTCCAGGGTTGTCTTGTCTAAATGGAGGAGCCTCCCTTTGCATGGCCTCGGCTCTCCCCTTATATATCCGGGGTCACCACAATGGCCGAAAAGTAAATACATTACAATAATGCCTGTTGCTGACGAATAGGGCGTGGGCAAGCCACGCCGGTGGTTGAAGATTCGCTGTAGCGGGATAGCACCTGTCACGCCGCGGTTGGAATTCGGGTCGTCATGATGTGGTGTTGTCAGGAGGTGAAGACTTCCTGGGACGTCCTGACACGGGCCATGCTGCAACTACCCGGGCCCCACGGACCAGGTGCAGAAGGCATGCATATGGGCGCGCCGCGCCCTCAAAGTCAAAAAGGCGTCAGACCTTTCCATCCCCTCCAAGACTGACAGCTGATAGGGCTTATCGCTTGGGGGAACGGTAACCGGTCAGGACGCCGCATCTTGTCCGCAAGGACTTGGAGTAGACAGGCCCGTCAGATGGGCATTAAGTGCGCCTGTCGGGCCACGTGGACTGAGGAGGGGCCCGCCAGGGGTGCTCGGGGCTCCCGGGATCTAGGGCCCCCGAACACGCTCCCTAGGCCGCTCCACCATCCGGGGGAGGCTCTTGGCATCCCGAGCGAGGGCTAGGTCGCCTTAGGTGCTCGGGGTGAGCCCCCGAGTACCTCTTGCCTCGCCCTGGACGGGGGCCAAATCGCCCTGGGTGCGCGGGAAGCACCCTTAAGGGACGACTCGGGGTCTCCCTTGATAAGCTGAGTGGGTCCGGTGCTCGGGGTGAGCCCCCGAGCACTTCTTCCTGGTTCGTCTCGAGCGGGGGCCAAGCCGCCTTGGGTGCTCTGGAAGCACCCTTAAGGGACGACTCGAGGCACCTCTCGATTAGCCGAGTGAGAACGGTGCTCAGAGTGGACCCCCAAGCACCTCTCCTTAACTCCTTTGTCCTTAGCGACGCGGTGTCAAGTTGGTCCTTTGCCAGCGGTTTAGGGGACCCTGGTCCCCGTATCGCCGACACATGGCTAACCCTAACCCACACGAATGCCTGAGCCAGCTCCTGCCATTTCCTCCCTCTGGTCACCTCAATCATGCTGACCTGCTTAAGGCACTCCTCGACACCTCGGCGCACTCGTGCACACGCACACGCCGACCAGGACGCGCCCTGGCATGGTCTGGACGCGCACTAGTGCACGGCAATGCCACCCGACCGTGGCATCCACACGCCACCTTCTTCTCCATCGCTAGTCAGCTCAGCTCCTCACGCCACCACCCTCCTCTGGTCCCTGGCAAGGTTCTATGCACCAACGACAATATGAAACCTAGGATAGAGCCAATTTCTTGATGATTCCCTTGTATGCTCATATCCATGGTAAACTCCCTGGCGGAGTGCTTGCGAGTACATTCAATGTACTCACCTGGCTTGTTATGTGGCCAAACGATGAAGAGGAGTACCAGACCGGAGATAGTAACAGCGATTTCGAGGCGTAGGGTTTCTCCCCCAGTCAGTTGCCTGTGGTTCGGCATATTGATGGGTTATCTGCCGCGTGTTTATTTTCGCTACTGTTTTAAATTCGGCCAATAGGCCTGGCTTGTACTAAATAAGGACCAGTTATGGCTATTTGATGTAATGAATGGTGTATTGCATGTCTATGCTATCAAGTACTTGTGTGTGCTAGCCACTGATCATGGGACTAGCACGGTAAACACAGGGGTTTATCCGGCCTCAAAACCGGGTACACCACACGCGGCCACACACGGAAGTGTAGATCTAAACCGAGAGCACCGCAGAGTTGGCAATGAGAAACACAACTTTTTAACGTGGTTTGGCCACGAGGCCTACATCCACGGGGCTTGACTACGGGCGCTCCTCCTCTTGCCTTGATCTCTTTGTGTTGGCTTGGTTACATTGTGTGGTGTCTCCCTCCTTATATAGGAGGCCTAGGATACATGAGTCTGACTTTAACTCTACCTGTATCCTATTAGGACTTCCCGTAATACCATATTACAATAATACGTCTTCTCTAGTTTAACTCGTAACCTACTCGTACACATATTCGACACAAACTCAACAAACTCCACATTGGCGAATATGTTATTCGCCACCTTGAAGTCGTCTTGTGCGAACCTTCGTGCACCTTGGACTTTGAGATTCACCTTTGCAGCTCAATGATCTGAACCGCTGATGAGACTTCATTGCTACTCCTTGACTCCACCATGACTTCACCTGCAACTGTACTTTCTTCTTCATTCTAAAGAAACTTTACAGCCATATCTTGAGTCATCTCATTGAGTCAAATTCACAATTGCCTCATCCTTTCCTTGGACAGTCTTTCCAGACCATCTCTGTTTGTCGTACGCCTTCAGCCACACGCCTCACCATAATTCCCATGTCGAGCCTCCGCGGCCCTGGTCAAAGATCTCCTGGATAGCTAGCCCACATTTCTTCCAACCCCGCTACCTTTTCCTTCATTAATTTGTCTACAATTGATGCCGAGTCCCACACCTCACCTCCAGACCACCGAGTACTCTGCTCCTCTGGATTACGTGTTTTCCAGGTTGCCTGTAGGCTTCAACTCCCGAGATTTCGTGCCTTGAAGCCCCCCAACCCTGCTTATACAGCAGTCCTTGGACCCTCAAATCCAAGCCGGACTCCTACTTCGAATCCCTCTCTTTCCAAATTTCGAAATCCAACCCAAATTTGAGCAGAATTCAAATTTACACGAAATTTGGCTGAGAAAACACCCAAAAACACGTCATGGGCCTTCCCAACACCTCCTGGGCCGTCCCCCCACACGTCCTGGGCCCCTCCTGGGCCTTCCGAGCCCCTTCCCCGCCCCACCTGGGTCGCTCTTGGACCCCGCCTGGGCTCTCGGGCCCTGCCAGACCCCACCCGGGCCGTCCGGGCCCCTGCTGGGCCCGCTCCGAGCCTCCCCGGGCTGGAACCGCCCCACGGGCCGGCCGCGCGCCCACCTGAGCCGGTCGCCTCCCGCTTGGGCCGCGGCACCCACCCGGCCTGGCCGCCTGCTCCGCCTGGGCCATCGTCTAGTCCCGCCAGGCCGCGTCTGGGCCGCACCCGCCTCCGCCTGCCACCGCTCGGCCGCTTGGGCCGGCCCGCACGCCAGGCCGCGGCACCGCGCCTGGGCCGTGTGGCTGCCCCGCCTGGGCCGCGGGCAAGCACCTCGGGCCACCGCCCTGCTGACCGCCTGGGCCGGCACACCAGGCCGGTCGGCCCCCCGCCTGGCCAGGCCGGCGCCACGCCTTGGGCCGCTTGTGCCGCGCGCCTGGGCTACGCCAGGCCGGCCGCCCCGCCTGGGTCGGTGCGCCCGCCCCCAGGCCACCTCGCGCGGTGGCGTGCCGTGACCAGCCGGTTGCCGTGCTCTTGTGGCTGACGCCGCGCCTCCGCGTACCGCCGCCGCTCCTCTTTTTTTCCTTTTTCCTCGCTCCACCTCGCGCTCGAATTTCTTCCACACAAGATTTTGTGCAAACTCTCGTGCCTTTTGAAGCAAATTTTCACGACACGCTCCAGGCTCCACCTCGCCTTGTACACACGCCGCCGTCCTCTGTCTCGTACCCGTCGGATTCCTCTGCACCGCCTCAAGATCTACCTGAACCTGACTCTGATACCACTTGTTGCGAAATTACGAGGCCACACACGGAAGCGTAGATCTAAACCGAGAGCACCGCAGAATTGGCAATGAGAGACATGATGCTTTTAACGTGGTTCGGCCACAATGCCTACATCCACGAGGCTTGACTACGGGTGCTTCTCCCCTTGCCTTGATCTCTTTGTGTTGGCTTGGTTACATTGTGTGGTGTCCCCCTCCTTATATAGGAGGCATAGGATACCTGTGTCTGACTTTAACTCTACCTGTATCCTATTAGGACTTCCCGTAGTACCATATTACAATAATACGTCTTCTCTAGTCTAACTCGTAACCTACTCGTACACATATTCGATACAAACTCAATATTTAATTTTTAGGAAAGTGTATGAATTTTTTTTCTTAGGAAAAAGTATGATTTTTTATATTTATTGTTTTGAAAGAACACCGTGCAACTGCAAGAGCCGATAGACGAGAAAGCCTAACATTTATCACTACGGCAAGCTTCATTAATTCTTTTTGTCACTTGAGCCAATGAGCTTGTCAGAGCCGCAATTCTCCCTTAAAACAAAGAGGATAGTGATGCTGGATTCTGTGGGCCAATGAGCTTATCATGAGCTAACGGGTTTTATGCAGCACAACCATATAAATATATAACTGGATTCTGTGAGCCAATGAGCTTATCATGGGCTAACGGGCTTTATGCAGCACAACCATAAAAATATATAGCCAAGGTTTCTAAAATTCATTCGTCGTTAGCTAGTAAAAAAAACATAGATGTGTCCGGATTGTAATTGACTATGGTTTCGTTAATGAAATCAATAAATCCCTTCTATAAAAAAAAAGTTAAGAAACATAGTTTAGGAAGATTAACTGCGGTTGTTTAGCTTATTCCACTGTTTCAGTGGGTTAACTTAATCTAGGCTAAGGAGTTAAAAGGTTTTGACAGAGTGCGGGGTTTGACAGAGTTAATTAACTCAAATCTCATATTCCAACAATGTTTAGTGGGTTAAGCCCAAGTCTTAACCCCAAACCATCTGAAGCCTTAACATATCATTTCTTCGCGTGCAGTTTCTTTTAGTGATCAGGAGTCATGTCTTCTATCCAAAGCAAGGCAATACGCCATTGTTATTCGTAGCTGGCGACTGCCGTTGCTTCCACGAGCTCTACTACTTGAAGACGTGCACTCCAACATTACAAAATAGTACCCCTGTATTTTCTTAATATTTCTCGGCTGCCAGTATAGAGATGAGTGCTCTGTGAGACATGCATTATTAATCCTTCCCCGATAATACAAGGGGCTCTATAGATACGGAGGTTATCCAAACAAGAAATGACAAGAGACAAGTCATTTTCTGGCTCCTACCTACCATTGCATCACTCCAGGTCGCCATTTTTGGGCAAGTTACTTGGTCGATCGGTTGGTACGTCGTAGAAGCAAGCAAAACCCCACGTTGCCTTGTGCTTCTGTGATCTCAATCCTTTCGGTTATTTGCCCGTTCCATCGTTATAATTTGTTATCTTTTGCACTGGAACTAAACTAAAATACATGTATACATGCGTTTACACTTGATCTGGGCCCTATGAGGAAAATTTTATTTCCCCTCCTGAGTGAAGTATCTTCTGATATTAAGCTTCTTTGACAAGGACATTATCTTTTCGAATATAACCATTGTTGTTTTTTCTCAAGTCAAGAATCAAACTCGATACAAGACATAAACAGTAAGAAAGTGATCAAGATTTCAATATACAAATTTATGATGATCAAGACAAGAATCAAGTCTAGAAGCATCAAGACCAAGAGGTCACATGAAGATGATAAAATCTTGACAGTCTTTTACAAGCAACTGATGTCACCATAAATGTATAATGAGTGGATGCATTTACACCTGCATAAGAACACAAAACATTTTAGTCACCTCGTAATTTTAAAAATATTAATTAAATAGCTTAACCTATTCTGGGCCTGGCCCATGTAAGAGTCCAGGAGGGAGGATTTCTAGTTGTCCTCCCCAATCTTAGGGCGCCCCCCTTGCTGCCCCCTCTCTTATATATAGCCACCAAACACCTCTAGATTAGATGAGTTTTGGTTAGATAAAAATTTAGCATTAGCTACTTTTCATTTTTGCACGTGTGTTGACTAGACCATCTCTGAAACCGTCGTTGGAACTCCATGTTTGTGAAATTATCAATATCAAATTGTGCTTCATTATTATTTACAATTTATATTTTTTTTAAATATAAATACCGGAACATCCGATTTTTTCAAAGACTTCAAAATAGAGGTTACTCCAAAACTTTCGAAGCTATCGGAACTTCCGTTATTCCAATCGAACTTCTGGAAACTTCCGCAGCTATCGGAACTTCCGTTATTCCAATCGAACTTCTGGTTTTTCCAGAACCCTCAAAACAGAGGTTACTCTGGAACTTTCGAAACTATCGAAACATCCAATATTCGAATTGCAACTTCTAGTTTTTCCAAAGGCTTCAAAACCAAGGCTATTTTGGAACTTCCGAAACTATCGGAACTTCCGATGTAGCCTGATTAAAGAGGACTTTCATGTTCGTATAGATAAGTTTCTCTCATAAAGTATTGACTAATGATCTCAAGAGCACTGAGCACATCAACTAGCATTTACGACGCACCTCTCTTAATAGTATGACATACCTAATACTCAATAAAATGTGAAATTATATGAAAAGGAGTATAGTTACCACGTTGTCTTCTTTTCTTCATTTTTAGGGTTTGCCGATGTCCGCTGAATCTCATCATAAGGATTAAGACATGTTCATATCCTCAATAAACACATTAATCCCTTAATCATTTGCCGTCAATCATCAAAATCCAGTAAGAGGCCTAGATGCACTTTCAAGTACATATATATACACACACTAATATACTTACCCGTCGGAGTAGCTATTGATCGTGGAATAATCAGGTGTTCATACGTGCGTTCGTGTCAAGTAGTATCATGTTGTTAGGAGAGAAATAAGTGAGTTGGAACGGTCATCAATTTATATTTGAATTTGCAGCCCGAAGAATCATCATACTATAATCCTATGTCAAAGCCGAGAGTAACGATCTAGCGCCACATCATCGCAATTCTCCCAACGGACGCGTATGCATTGCATTTTGGTGGTTGCAAAGATTAGCGGAGGCCATGATTCAGCGCCCGACCTGTGTGCAAGTGTGAGGATGGTGACAGAAGAATTCCCTATAGGTAGGTGGCAACAAGTTAAGCTCCCAACAGTTGAGTGTCACTTCGTTTTATTGTCATGTTTGCTATTTGGTGTTTGTTGTGGTTGTTGCACGTTCGGAGTTATTCGCTGGTGGTGCAACAGAAATGTGCACCTGTTCAATTCCATTTGGTATCAAAACATTCATGGCAAAATCCACTGATGTAAACCACGGTTAACACATGCCCGTCATGCATGACAGTACAGCCACAACCATATAATGAATTGACAAAACATGAGAGGCTGCTAAGTATATCTTTAAAAAGGTGCAGGGTGGAGCCATCCAATGGGGAAACGGATAGGCAGAGGTAGACTGGCTCAGATGGGGTCCATGCATTGCATGGCCATAGCCCACAGGTGCAGCAGCTGTTTATTTATTTATTTATTAAAATATCTGCATTAGATTATATTAAGGAAAACAGATACATCTGGAGAGGAACAGCTGTCCCCTGAAAATACGAAAAGGCCTCCACAGAAAAGAAAATTACAAGAAAGCCCCTGGAGCGGACAACAACGTCCGGACCGCCACCAGTCTCCATCCCACCGGCGAGCCGCCGAACACGCGGAGGAACAACGAAGACGGCATCACGAGCAACACCTGCGAAAGAAAGAAATAGGACAACGCCTCGAAGAACCGCTGCAAAGGATGTCCGCCGCGAAGAGTGGAACTTGAACTCCGGTGAAGGCACATCGGTTGGAGCAACGCCCCAATTTGAGCAGGCGGACGAGCGACACCGCAGATCGAAGACCACAACGTAGTGCGGAACAGCTCGACGAGGGGAAGCGGCAGACAACAGGCACGGACGCGACACCGCCGGAGCTGGAGCCAGAACCACTGAGATCGAGAACAGCAAAAGCCCTCTCTCCATACGCCCGACCGAGCAACACGAAGAAAGAAACGAAGAAGCCACTAGCTCCTCACCATCACCGGCGAAGACAACTGTGAGCCGAGATTGGAGCCGGGCTACCAAAACTCCTACCACCGACGAGAAACCCGACGAACTGACGGCGGCGCGGAGGCACAAAAATGGACCACAGGTGCAGCAGCTGTTTTGGTGGTCCTCGCAATAGGACATTCCCACTGTTCGTCCGTCAGAGAACGGCACCGTTCCCATCACATCACCACAAACTGGCGTCTGGAGGAGCGTGATGTAAACCTGGATGGATTTGGCAGGCTGGGTTGTTGTTGGCTCCCAATCATTCATTCACTCGTCCATTCATTTCGCTCTCTCGTGGGTGGATGGATGGATCTATGCATAGGGGATAGACAGGTCGAGCACGGCATGCTTTGAATGCCTTGCTCGATCCCCTCTCGCACAAACTTTGCCCCTGCTGCTGAAATCTGTCGCTCATTCACACCGAGTACTGCAAAGTATAGCTCGATCTACTCGAGGTCCAACGTCACTACGACAAAACGCCCTTCGTTCTCATCAAGAAAAGTTGCATTATCAGCAAACTGCCGGTGCAAATCTATATATGAGGACTAATGCATGCGGACGCCAGTGCAAGTGCGTGCAGAGAATTCTCACCGGCCGTGGACCGGGAAACAAATGAATAGTCCGAGAAATATCTATCCGGAGTTGCAGAGAAAAAGGTTCACTACTGATGTGTGTACATGGACACATGGCACACCGCTTTGTCCTAGGCTCCTAGCTTGTTGGAGGTGGCATAAACACTTTAGAGTTGGACAACAAATTAAAGGCGCGAGTGAAATACTCCTTTTGTTTGAAAATATAATACGTATTTTAATTAATTAATATAAGACTTTAACCAATAATTATTTTATTAATATGTGGTTTATATGATATAAAATTATAATCATAAAAAAAATACTTTGAACACGAATCTCATGATATCAATTTTATGTCACATAAATCACATATTAATAAAGTAATTATTGGTCAAAGACTTATCTTAACCAATCAAATACGTCTTATATTCTTGAATGGAGGGAATATCAAATATTGCATTGATATTATTTATGTTCATCTATTTTTTTCTTTTCACGATAATAAATATTAGTACTATTTCTATGAGTAATTGTCTCAATAGAAATTAAATAAACTAAACTACATTAAGTATGCAGAAGGACAAACATTTAAGTAATAAAATTATTTGAAACGGAGAAAGTAGCTAGTACCAATAGTACCAGTACTATGGCCACCTCTCGATTCTTTCAAGTACCGCGTAGTGTGTATGTACCAACCTAGCTAGAGAGGGCGAGGGACAGATCAATTACGACGGTTCGTGAATGTTTCTACACAAATTAAGGTGTGTACGTACGTATGTGATGCATGTATAATCGAGTTTAAACGAGAAAACCCAATCGTCTTTATCTTCATGTAACCACAAGCTTAACTAACACTTCACATAACCACCACAGGTAATTTGCCTTTGGCCGCAGTCCCTGCCCAGCCGTGTGGTCAGTGACGAAGCTAGAAATTTTTTTAAAAAATTGACAAACCACAAACCAATGTGTCTAAAATGCTTTTCTTTTATAGGTTGTTGTAAAATTTTATCTAAAACACGGCGTCACACCGCCGACGAGCCTGGACGGCTAGCCGGGCCGGAAGGAAGGTGATCCGCCCATGAATGTGGTCTCGCGCAAGCCCAAAATGGCACGCATGCGATGAAACAGATACTACAGCTTGTAATAACCATGTGGCTTTTCAGTGAAAAGCATTGGAGCGATCACCTGAATTCCAACCGTGACATGCATGTACGATCCAAGCATGAACTCAATCCCCATCCATGTTGGGATCTGGGAGGAGGAGGAAAGTGGTGGCAAAGTGCTCGCGCACACGTCGGAGTTGGCTGCGTCCCTTATCCTTTTCTACATGGTTCGAGCGGCCGGGCCGGGTCCCGAGGACAGCGACGCGCAAGCGCAACCGCAAGCTTACCTGGCCATCATCTCCGTGCCCCCATGTCTGTCACGGCGTGAAGCTGCGAACTGCGACGATACGCGCTGCAACCTAGTTGGGAATCTTGGACGGAAAATGTTATCAGGCATGAATGCAAGAGATATATATTTGGCTACGCGTACGTATTGGATGCCTGTGACACACGTAATGTTGTGCTAGCCAGTGAAAGTGCGTACGTACGTACCCTTGTTATATATCTTTTTTTTATTTAACCTCCCTTCTTCTATATCCAATCGTGCGTAGTTGTAGAGCGGGGACTTGATAGTCATGTGCTTTGACTTGTGAGAGCGATCGATCGAGCAAGATTAGATTTGCCACTATATTGGGTGAGTGATGGGCTAGGGAAAATTTCCTTCATAGAGTGCAAGACGGGCACACAATCCCCCCCTCACGCACACGCTTGTGCGTCTCCCATGCGTGCTAGCTAGCAAAATATGTGTACTCCAATCAATACAGTATACTCTCTAGACTAGTAAAATATGTGTACTCCAATTAATACAATACACCATGTGGATTCTTGGATAGAATTCGGGTCGGTGGAAATAAGTAATGTCGCTCCGAGCACTAGGGCCACCGATCCATCTGTCGCACGTTATGATATCGGTGGCTCCGTTCTGGTATCGGTATGTCCAGTTAAACTATTCTGGACGCGATCATAAATCTGCCTGTGATATCAATCACGGGTGAGCCTGACAGGTTATCACGTACTATGGCGTGTGCAAAGTTTTCGCATTACGTAGACAATCATGGACGGTGGTTGGTATCATACATCTGATGTCAATTGTTAGGGACTTGTTGGAGAGGGTAACCAGTAGCAAACGGCTGGTATCATGTTATCATATCCGATGTTATCAGGTTCCGCAGGTAGCTGATAGCAAAGGCGCCGTTGGAGGAGCCTTGCTAGATCAGGCGGTCGTGGCTATCCCCGGCGCTTTCCCCGTCCGTCCCGTCCTGGACGGTGTGGCCCCTACGTGACATGGCACAACGCAGCAGTTCATGGGACGCCGGGGGACCCACCGGCTTGTCTCACTCCCTCAGTCTTATCCGGAAACCATGAGCTTAGCTAGCTTCTTTTACCCTTTTTGCCTGATCTGGCAAATCCGGCAATTAATCGACGTGGATGGAGTTGATCAAAGCGCAATTAAATAATGTAATGAAATGCGTCACACCTCCTTCCCCACTGCTTCCTGATTCCGTGGCCGGCTCTGGTCAACTCCAGTTGCTTCCGACGTGTTAAGAGTAATATAATTACGTGTTGGCTAAATCTCAGTTGCCTGAAATTTTTACAAATCTCAGTCACCTAAAATTACAGTATTAAAAGTGTGCAATTTTAGTGAAAACTTAGTGCAATTTTTAGTTTGTATGTTATATATGGAGTGAGACGTGGATGAGATGGTTGGATGTTGATCCAAAGGTTTAAAAAGTGACTGAGATGTAAAAAAAATTTAGGCAACTGATAAATAGACATTCCCATATAATTATTATGTATCTTTCTTCAGTGTTGGGGTTTTGAGCTGATTAGCTGAAAAGGCGCTTCCAAGTTGCGCCAACGACAGATGGATCTTGTTCATCTGTTTCTAGAAAAGCGAAGCGAGTGTGCGTGGTGGTGACCGGTGAGTGAAGGAGTAGGTCGCAGTGCGACAGGAAGCACTGATTTTGTTAGCTCTAGTTCGAGCGCCCCAAGCCAACCAAACTCAGGTTCGTCGAGTTTTTTTTATAAATATTATTTTTATTTTATTTTTTTAAAATTTATAGGTTTTTTTGAAAAAATCACAAAACTAACACCCTGCCGTCCAACCGTTGGACGACGAGAGGCCGTTCGACGACAAGGAGCCTGTCAGCCAATGGTGGAACGACAGGCACTTGTCGTCCAATCATGGAACGATAGCACTATCGATCCATCAGGTCCTGTACTGTACTGTACTGTACTGTAATAGTACTTATATCTCTAACTCTTCTCCTTCCTCCAAATCATCTCGTGCATTAAATCTTAGTAGAAAAATAGATCATTTACGGGCCCATGTATCCACTGGTGCGATCGGATTTCAAATCCGTGCGCCAGTTTTTGAAAAATAGCCCAAATTTATAGCAATTCAAACACCCGTGGATACATGGGCCCATAAATGATCCATTTTTCTACTAAGATTTAATGCATACGATGATTTGGAGGAAGGAGAAGAGTTAGAGATATAGCATGTACTGTTACCAGTAGAGGACTTGGATCGATCCAAGGGCCTGTCGTTCCACGGTTGGACGACAGGTCCCTGTCGTTCCCCAGTTGGCCGGCAGGCCCCGTGTCAGCCCCTTGTCGTCTAACAGTTAAACGATAGGTCTCTCGTCGTCCAACGGTTGGACGGCAGGGTGTTAGTTTTGTGATTTTTTCAAACAAACCTATAAATTCTAGAAAAATAAAATAAAAATAATATTTATAAAAAAAAACTCCAGGTTCATCATTGGTGAACTATATTGAGTTAAATTTAATCTATAAATTATCATAGAAAAATAATTTATAAAAAAATTAACATTCTATTTGATAAATTAGATTATAATCTAATTAACTTCAAATAAATTAAACTAAAAATATTCCACTTACCAGTTACCACATATTTGAATGTATCTTTCATATTTCTCCGTTAGTTGGAACGAGACTTTATCTCTTTTTCTATAGACTATACCAAATCAGTTAGTTAAACAGCAAAAGGATAAAAAAATCAACTAAATAAAATTAGCATAATCGATCTTAATATCAAGATTAACTAAATAGAATTATCAATCTATCTCAATACGAAAACTAGCATAAGGTTTCGTGATTTTCTTTCTCTCCTCCTGATCGAACCATCTGCTGATTCCCTCGGTGCGCACATGTTCTGCTTGCACCGGTTACCTCTCACGGTATAGTTGATATCACGACTATAACATTGAAACAAGCAGTGATATGGTTTATCTGTGAACTGCAGACATGATCAGGATTCAGAAGACACCATGCACGCACGCATGCAGAGGTGAACCTTGAAACGTGTACGCAGAGACGAGTTTATTTTTTTAGAATTTTATGTACACGGCTGACGCCTTACAAGTGTTTTTGTGTGCACGCTTGATATACGGGCGTTCACATCCATGCATGCATACTGGTCTTGAGAATAGCTAACTGTCGATGTCCTTGAGCACGTCAGGTTGGTGTTCTTTTCAGTGTCACCGGCCACATTTAACAGCAAAAAACTAAGGCAGGTGGCGGTGATGCCAGATATGATCAATAATCAAAGTCTAAGTGCCTGGATAAGCATATTAGCAGTAGCAGATTATATGCTTCAACGATCTTTAACTAGTTAGTAACCGATTTGCAGATGTGGTTCTTGTTTCGGAGGTCAACAAAGAGATATGTATTGAAATGAGAATAGGGCCTCTGACGTGTAACTAAACACCTAGTAATTTCTCTCCTTTTGGTTTGGCCCCTGCATCATGCTTAAGATCAAATCAGCAGGAGATGTGATTTGCGATTTGTAGTGCATCAATGACGACAGGTAGAAAGCAGCAGCATATATTATCAGATGAGATTACCATGAACCAAAGTAGTGACATACCAAGAAAGCATCAGGTGGGATTATTATGAGCTCCAGTGACATAGCCATGAAAGCAACGGCATTATCAGGTGGGATTATTATGAATCCAAGTTACAGAGCAATTACGACTACAGAAACTATGATTCCTCAGCCTGCTAAAAATATCGGGCTGGTAAGGCTTATACATGAATAATAATTTGCGCCCCTTTAAACGCTCAAAAAACACAAAAAAGAACCCAGCTCAGAAGCCACCGAGAAAACAACAAAATTCAATTACGAATGACTTCGGTATCTTGTTAAAGCAGTTTATAAGGTGTTGCGGAACGTAACAGGTGACACACTAAAAGTTTTGGTTGACAGAATGAAGGCATAGCACATGCAATAATTAGGTTCCTTCGGGAGCCCTTCTTCGTAGCCTCAGCTGCAGCCTTCTTTGCCTCAATCTCAGCAACATACTCATCAATTTCAGCCTCCTCAAGTTGCCCAAGACCCTCCTTTGTCGTCACTGGAATATCAATGTTCTTCCCACCACTCTCAACAACCTAAAAAGGTATGCCATCTATTAGTGATCACCGAACAAAAACAAAAAATGAAAGGATAAACTGAAGATACAAGTCAAAGCATAACATTGTCTTTCAAATAAATAAAAGATCAGCATATTGGTGATGGCCCAAAAGAAAGAAAAATAAATGTACAAGAAAGATCAAGCAATTCCATTTGGATCGTGCAACTAAATGCCATCCTAACAGACAGTTTGGATGTTGACAATCAAACTGCAACTAAATACCACCCCAGTAAATAATTTAGATTCTGAAAATTATATTCTCGTTCACAGTAAAATCTATCAGGATGTATGTTTGCATAAGTTGCAGACCCATGAAGATAAACTGATGTATAATAGACCACCTGACATGCATACAACATGTTGACAATACATGGCAATAGAGAACTGTTTCTTGTTGTTTTTGACAAATGCTGCAAAAGTTTAATTTCAGATAAATATGACAAATGGAAGTATGAAACAAACAGGTCTCATCAACTCAGCAAATAAGACTAAAGTGAAAACAAACTTATGAAAGCACCAGTAGTATTTTCAAAGTGCAAGTAAAAACAAACCTGTTGGCTAGAACATAGGATTGCCCAAGAGTCAGTTTTTTTTATTAAAAAAAAAGAGTTAGGATGAACATCCACGGAATTCAACAATTCATAGTTATGCTGATATACACCTTGAGTCAGAGTAGAAGCCAGAGGATGGGCCTCGGGAGTTACATAACATCCAGGAGACAGTAATACATAGAAATAAAAAAAACATGACCAACCTCTTAAGGAACCATACCATAAATATATAGATCACGAAAAACAGCTCTATTCTTCTATCTCAGCTCTGGACAGATTCCTATGTCATGGGTGCATTACCAGACCCATGAGAACTAGAGCTGTTGACAGGCACGGTGCGCTGAGCAAAACTGAGCAACTGCTTGCGCTGATACTCATTTGTATGAGGAAGGCTAGCACGCAGCAGCTCCACTGGCGTTTCCCTGCTTATCACAGCTGCAGCAGCAGGCTGCATTTGCACTGTATGAACCACAGTATCAAATTTACTCATGCAATACTCCATAAGCAGCCCGAAGAAGGCATCAAATGATGCCTGCCATAGAGCTCGGTTCTGCATGCTGTAGGTAGAGGCCACATGCTGATCAGTAAGAAGCTCAGTTGCTTTGTCCAGTACAGACTTTATGATGACAGAAGCCCCATCACCTGCAGCATATCCAAGAGGTCGAAGAGGTGGCTGCAGTGACGAACACGCAATAGCTGCAAGACAAGCACTGAGTCCACCCAACTCCATCCGAACAACACAGGTGGATACGGCACTCACAAGTTTACTTGTTGTCCCAGCCACACTGCTATCAGAGGGCAAATTGCCAAATATAAATCTTAGATGCCGGAAGACTGCCATGCAAGCAATTCTTGCAAGCTCACTGCCTGAAATAACAAGTTCAAGGTAACGAGAAAGTAGTTTCCGGCCCTTCGGTAGAGATACTATGCGGAGAAACACCAGATCATCATTTGGCGACAGAGGTGCATTCTTATTAGGTGTAAGTGGATCAACTAATTGCAGTGATTCTGCCAGCTGCTCGAGGAGAGTTTGTCTTCTATTTCTCAGTTGCAAACCACCATCTTGCTGTTGACTAAATTGCAGCAAACGATCAATATCATCCACATCCAGTAGTAGGCAAAGGCCATCTTCAATTGTGATTCTAGCAGCCAGCATCGGTTCTTGGTCAAGAGGTTTTGAAGCAGATTTTTCAGTAATGTTATCACTTGGTTCAGAGGCTTGGTCAACATCAAGGAGCGGACGAGGCCTGCGTATGGAAGAAAATGGGAGCCTCCCAAGAGCATCAACCTGGAGATACGCATGTGGCTCATCCTTACTGCGTGCACGAGAAGATGGATCTCTAATCAAGGTTGGACAAAAGTGGTGGTTCAGTCGTGCTCCGGCTGATTTTCTAGCCAAACAAGCTTGATGGTAGTAATCATCAATATATGGATCATTGATGTGAGTGGCGGCTTGCTGCATCCTTGCAATGTTCTCAATTTCTTCAGTGGACATGTACTTGGATCTGAACCGCTGCCACCCATTATCCATCCTAATATTGCTAACCTCAAAACCTTGGGGAGGATAGCGTAGGCCCTGCCTTCCATGGTGCAACATTGATCTTGCTCTGGGATCACTCAAATCGGGCATAACAAAATTTGAATCAAATCTACCCATCATTTGTGGTGGAGGATGCCGAGGACCAAACATCTGCAGATTTTGTGGTGGAGAATGCTGGGGACCAAGCATCTGGGCATGTAGTTGTGAGAACTGGGGTGGAGAATGTTGAATTGGGAGCATTCCATTTTGTTGACGGGGTGGCGGCATTTGAGGTGGTAACAATCCATTTGGATGCTGCATCAAAGCTGGTGTAAACCTGGTACCATTCCCACGAATTGGTTCAGGATGATTGTATTGAGGCTCTTGTTGGGGGTATGATGACATTCTGTGCAACGGAGATGGCTTTGGTCCAATAATAGGTTCATTAGGATTGTACTGAGCATCTTGCTGCGGTGATGAGGATGTCCTGTGAAGTCTGGAATCAGCAAAGTGGGCTGAATGGGGTGGTTGAGACCACCAGTTCTTGTTGTCTAGCCCTTGTTCAGCGTCCAATACAGGCTGCGTAGGCCAATATGATGATTCAGGGTCTTGTGCCCAGTCTGCGGTGGAACCTATAGAGTGCAGAATTAGAAGAAAAAAAAAGTTAATAAATGAGAAACAGAATGCTCATAGCACCCAACAAGAGAACGAAGATTATTCATTTTCATTAGTGAACTCAAATTTACATTCAACCAATGAAAGATTAACAGACATATTATATATTCATGCATTGGTCAGACATAACAAAGCCAATTAAAGTACGTCAGAATGATTGTAGCTGTCGCTGAAGTTGCAAGGAATTTAGAGAAGATCTGTTAAGCATGTGATCAAACGATCTTCTTTTTTAACTACCTAACACGGTCCATGAAACACAAACATGCCATTTAACAACGTGTATTACATCCTCAAAAGATGAAAAGGAAGTTGAACACCCAAGCATATAACCATATTAGCAATAAGTGAACAACTCCAAAGGAAATTGAGTAATCAGAGCATTACTCACTTTGTCCAGAAATTGATCCCCCACGACTAGCTATTCCCGGTTGCTTTGGTTCATTAACAGTTCTGGACAGCTGAAAGTGGAGAGATCAATAAATTAGTTTCAATGCTCAAACACGAACAAATGAAAAAGGACAAGTATGCAAATTAGGTACACAGTAATCAAGGCAAAACAAATGAGCAGCTAATGTAATGACTATAATACTACAATAGTACAACATACATTTACAATCTTAGATGAACTTAAATGCAACATGATTATGTTAAATGAAATCGCAACAGACGCATTTTACATATCAAAGAAATCAAACCTTTGAGAATGCTCCAGCAAGATCATCAACATCAGTAAATGAACCTACACCTTCCTCCTGCAAAAGCAAAGCTTGATCAATGTGAGCAGTTGATCCTCCTATATAGCAGAAATAAAAATTGCTCCAGTTTGCAAAAGCAAAGCTTGATCAATGTGAGTAGCTGATCTTTCAAGGTAATCAGCAATTCAGAGCACACCAGTTTGAAATAATTACTGAATGCATGTTTAGTCTCCAAAGGTAAGTCAAGAAAAATAGGAACTGGACGGAATGAAGCACATAGTACGCAGATTTGTAATGGTTCCTACCTGAAGTTACATAAAGCTAAAAATCACTTACACATACAGTTGGGAATACCTCCAGCATAATGCATTCATCATAAACTTTTCTAACCCTTCCAGATTATGTACAGAGAGCGTCAACCATAGCTGTCTGCACTCCGCAGAGTTAATTAATAATTCCATTATTTAAAAAGAGAGATGTCGACTTCCTCAGTTTACAAGGCGCCGTTTTTCGTGACATGATAGAATTAGTTACTCTAAAATACTATTGATTGAATTTTCTACCAGCCTTTAAACCAATCAGTATATGGAGATTGTTAGCAATAACAAGAGAGGCAATGCCAGCTTTCTCAGTCTGCATAACAATGAATATTCCTATTTGGTAACATGTATTTCTCTAAAATGAAATTGCTTGCATCCTCTACCAGGTTCCTGATGGCATGAACCAAATTGGAGAAGAAGAGAGCTAGAGCAGAATGATCAAAATAATTTCTAAGAGCACCCGCTCTCCTCGTGTTCTGAACTCCAAAGGGGGTTTGCTACCCTTCTGATATAAAAGGAAGCCATACAATGCTATCCAAATTAACTATTTGGCACATTATCACATCAGCATACCGCCTATTCACTGCAAATATTTTTCTCTTTTGAAAAACTAAACAGAAAACAGACGATAGTCTTCACGCGGAAATAGATGAATTTCCGTATATAGATGAGATCTATCATCTATGTTACCTCCAACATATCCCTTCCATATATAGGAGTGTATTCTTCGTCACCAGGCCCAACAAAAGCAGCATCACCAGCATCATCATCATCCAATCCACCTAGCTCAACCTCCTCCATGACATTGTTACCAAAGAAAGCATACTGTGATGCATCAAATTTGGTATCGCCTGCACAGAGATAATGAAAGAATCCAGCAATCAAAATATTGGATGCTATAGCATGAGAAAGCAATAAAGCAACACTGTACAGAGAACATTCAATGAACAGTATTAGACAAAAACAGCTACAAATGGACGTGAAAACAGAACATCACGATACAATGTTAATCATATACATGGTGCAAAGTTAACCTATCACCAAGAAGCAATTAAAACTGAAAGTATTAAATTAAATTATAAGTTCAGCCCACAAAATATAAGTTCAGCCCATCACTGTGATAATGTGATTCAATCATTGCAAAATACTATAATATAGCCCACTTATAAACACAATCTTAAAAGAGAACAACATCTAATTAGCTCAAAGAGATTCCACTTATCAAGTTACTCGGGTGGTTCCAAAGTACAAAGGCCACAATCAATCATACAATAGAAATTACTCTACCCATTGAATTTTATAAGACGAGGTTTGACTTGCCATGGTCTCATACATTGAATTTTATAAGACAAGGTTTGACTTGCCATGATCTCATACATTGAATTTTGACCATTTATTTATTTTACAATATATATTCTTATTAACAAAAATCATGATCATATCCAAGTACTTTCAAATATGAATCTAATGGGACCACTTTTGTGTCACTAAATCTATATTTTTGTAATAATTGCTGGTCAAACATGACAAAATTTGAATCTTGAAATGATTGGGCCTTATAAAAACAGGAGTAAATTTCTTAAAACCACATGTACATTGGACAACTATTGCAGAAAGACACTTTTAAGAAATGATTTCAAGGATTCACACTTTACTTTCTGTAACTTTTAAAACAACCACACTTTTGTCATAACTCGTAGCCAACGCCCAACGGTTTCAGCATGATGAGCCAGCTACAGACACACTAATATTATTCCATCCAAATAAGGTGGAAAGCAGGGAGTGGATCGAACACGCCATCATAATTAACCTCCCAACCTTAAGCACCCAGACACCAAGACACTGCCAGCCTTCTACTCCCTCCCCCCTTCCCCCTCCACGCCAGCCTCTCCCCTCTCGCTCCACCTCCTCCACCGTCTCTCCAGCTCCCACTCATCCTCATCCGCTGCAACCGCTGCTCCACACTCATCCGCCACCACCCATGGTGTGGTTAACCAGTCAGAGAAGAGGAGCATAGCCGCCAATCTCCATCATGCTCTGGGGACCTAAGCCGCCACCACACTTTAAGTGAGATGCACCTAGGTGCGCGATAGAATTCTGCTTCTCGAGCGTGGTTTAACAACAGTTTTTACAAAGCACGTGTGGTTCTAAGAAATCTACTCTAAAAAATGGAGGGAGTATAATCCAATTAATGCTGCCGATTTTAGCTACTCGTAAAAACATAGGAACAGCAGAATTCTTTGAATAAATAACCATAAGCTTTATTGATTCAGAACCAATCACAGCAAGTGAAATTAGCTTAATTGACCACCATGACCAAATTGATTGAACATTTAGCATCACATCCCTTGCAGAGAAAAAACATGCTAGAATCTCAGCCCATTTATTTCAAAATGACACTTTATTGCCACTATAAAGAATCTGAAAATCACATGATGGTTATTTTTCTAAAATAAAAAAGGTTGGGTCAAACTAATCGCTCTCACGAAAAACTTTTCCCCATGAACAATGTACTTTCACGGGAATCTCAAGAAACTATGGAAGAAACTGATTCATCACCTGATTCCATGGCGTGGGGGTTCAGTTGAACCCCCCAAAATTTCCGGAAAACAAGCTGAGATCTTGAAGAACCAAATCGAACCGTACGGATTGGATTAGCACGAGGCAGCAAACAAATCCGTGACTAGCTGCATGGAGAGAGAACGTGTCGAATTTGATTGCTCGCAGCAAAGAAAAACACCAGAACAAGAAATCTTGGAGCAATCCAAGAAAGCTGCGCTAGGGCTTCCTTACCAACAGAAGAAATCAGCCTGGATGGATCTCCCGTCCACTCCAACCCAATCCACTAGAGGCGACGAGGGGAAGGAGGAGAGGAGACTTCGACGCGTTGCGCTTCCGTGGAAGGAGGCCGGCAGGCTCGGCCGGCGGCGCTGGCCGCTACAGGGCTCCCGCGGCGGCGCTGGATGGTAGAAGAGGAGAAGGGGAGGGCCCTTCCGTGGGAGCAGGTTCTGCTTGTGTTATCAATCGTAGTTTTTCTTTTTTTGTTTTTCCCCCTCTATTGAAGGTCCCGAACGGCCCAGAAGGAGTAGACCACACAAATTACAATGAGGACCTTGAAAGAAAGACAATTACATCCATGTCCTCCTGTAGTGCAGAAAGGACCTCGAAATGAAACAATGAAAAGCAATCCAGTCCCTCATGGTCGATGCCGCCGCCGTTGCCGAGGCAGTGGTCGCAGTGCAAGTCATGTCTGGGCCAGCACCTAGCGAACAATCTGCTGGCGAACAAGTCGAATTTCATTGCTCCATAGCTCAGAGATTTTCTCTATAGTCAGAGGAGATTCGTTATGTTGGGAGAGAGCTTCGTCGGTGATCATTCGTCTTGACAAATGAGAATATTTGGTGTAGATGCCTTCAATCCCAATGGAGACAACCATCGATTTCATGGAATGAAGCAGTTGAACGCCAAAGCAAAAGCCAATAAGAGGGGGGAGTACACAACAACGCCTAGAAGTGGCAACAATGCCGGCTAAAAGGCAATGTACGCTACAACCACAAACGAACTAAAGGGGAAAGAGAGGGAGGATTGAAAGAGCATCTAAGCCCCTAAGTGGTTTTGATGGTTAATAGCAACTCAATCTGGGATCTAATGTTTACAATGAGTGTAAGCAGGTTAAATAGGTTCCAGAAAGAAGGGTCATCAAGGGAATGATGATCACCCAAAAGTACAAAGGTGGTTTTCAGGACAAGGGAATGGCTGTGCTAAGCAGCTGTGTTACAGCTGTGAAGAAACCAGTACTGTGCAAGGAGTTGCAAGCAAGGTGATGGTGGCTTGATGAGTCAAGAGCTGTGAATACAGTTGGTGGCATGTAAAGTCTAGATTTGCTAGTTTCTTTGAGTCCATAGGAAACACCCGTACTATCAAGAGGGATGAAGTAGTAATAATCTGTGGAGGATCTTTTGCTCAATGCTCAGAGTGTTGGACAGTGGCACTGATGCTTTGAGGTCAGTGGCCCTGTGTCAACAGTTTTGCACAAGTGTGAAACTGGTTTTTGTTAGCACTCTGCAGTGCTAGCAGTAGAAAACCCTAGGGGTTAGAGTCACCGGTGTGACACAGCTATGTCACAGGTGGTCTAGCGCTATATGACTCAGGTATATCTCTGTACCAGAGGAGAGCTTGTAAATGCTAAGAGACCTGCACTGCGATGGTTTGTCTGCTAAGTCAGAAGACTGTCAGAGGTTCTCTCCTTATTAGGGATCATAATAGTTGTATGCTGAGGGCATGTCATGTGCCAAGACCAGGCTGAGTAATGTTGTTACGTCAGTTAAGGGTTCACATGTGTCAGCCTCCGGTGACACAGGTGTCGGTCTACCCGAGCCGGTTATAGGTTGGGCGTAGTGTGTAGCTGTGTCACCGGTGGCTCACTTAATCCTACGTGACAACAGTGTAACGGTCGAGTTCCTACGAACCCTATATATAGGGGACCAGGGGAGGTCTTCGACCTCAACCATCCAAGCTAGCTCAAACCGGTAAAGCATATTCGACCGTTGCAAGCCTCTTTCACTCGAAACAAAAGCAAACATTCCTAAGAGAGTTAGAGTCCTTGAGCAGAAGAGCATTTGGTTCCTCCAAGATTCGTTGCTGCTGAATCTATTACTCTTGGAGTGCCTACTCCTAGACGGGCGTAGGAGTTGCTGGTATCACCCAAACTTGTGTGGGCTGAACCAGTAGTCTATGACAAAAGGACTTCCACAAGCAAAGCAAGAGGCCTGATTGTCAGGTACTCGGAGAACAAGCATGATTCAGTGCTGGCTATCTCTTCGGAGTAGTCTCTCCAACGGAGACGTACCTCTCTGAGAAAAGCAGGGAACTTCGGTGAAACACACCTTGTCTCTAAATACTTACTGCATTACTTATAATCTTGCTATTCTTGCATGCTTGTGTGATCTTAGACTTATCCTGTTCATCTATCGTAGATCACCTTTTCGCCTGTGCTACATTAGCTGTGTCACAGTTGCTATTGATCATATCTCTTACCTGTGTTAGCTACCTGTTACACAGCCAGTTAGGTTGCACATTATCTCTAAGTCTTTAACTCATCTGTGTTAGTTACCTGTGTGACAGCTATGTGTTAAATCATACATAATATCTTGCCTGTGCTGTTCACCTGTTACACAGTTAGCTCACCCTGCAACTAGTTAAGACTTAATCTATTCAACAAAATTGAAAGAAGTAATTTTTAATTAGCCTCCTATGCACCTCCCTCTAGTCGGCACTTTCAGTCCTTTTAAGCCCAGCCAAACTGCAAATGGCGAAAGAATATTGAAACCACCATCATAGAGACGATAATGGATCCATGTAACATGGTGGAGATACTCGCATGTGCACTGAACATGGATGATCCTCAAGAAACAACCTATGTTACCAAAATCATCATGAATTGAAGGAAGAAGTTGAAGAACTTAGCCTCTGGTAGACGTTGAAGCATATGAGAGAAACATCCTAATCCTAAACTAAAAAAAGAAAACCGAGGATTTGTACAATAAACTACTTAATCTACTAACTAGTGGTTGAACGCTCCTCTCAGCTCGCCAGCCGCCAAAGGCATGAGAGGAAGGCCTGATTTGATAAAAACTAGAAAAAGACAAATATCTGAAAAACAAAGAAAAGTGGTAGAAGGGTCAAGGCGCTAGATTAGGCTTCAAAAAGGAGACAAAGTCATCAACCGTAGTTGAGGGTGGCTAATTTTTTTGTGCATTAGTGTGTGTAAAATTATGTATTTCAAGGGGAAATAGAAAGCACAATTCGTTTTATAAATTCACACCCACATCTTCACAAATCACAAGCACACATACAAATCTAGTTATAATTTATTCCTTCCTCCGCTCAATTCAAACGTGGACAGCATGCACTATTAGGGCTAATTTCTATGTTGGGCCAGGGAGAAACACCCATGCATAGTTCACTGTACACGGCTGATGCCTTTGCTAATAGTGTTGTGTGTGCACTTGATATACGGCCGTGCACATGCCTGCAAAATAGTTGGCTCTTTCACTGTCACCGGCCGCATTTAACAGCTAAAAAGTAATGCGGGCGGTGACGATGCCAAATGTGCACAGTAAACAAAGTCGAATGTCTGACGAAGCATACTAGCAGTAGTAGATCAGGTGCTTCCAAAATCTTCGACTAGACAAATACTGAACTAATAAAGTAATAGGATAGTCTAAATCTAAATATATTATAAATATACGTGTTAAAAAAATGACGTATGCATATTTTTTATAAAAATCATCAGTATTTTTCTCTCACTTCTTTTCCTTTCTATCAATCACCTATATTTCTCCCTTTCACTCTCTTCGTCATTCCTTTAGCTTTGCTCTTGATTTTGTCGTTTCTTCGCTCTGCCGTCATTCTGATCCAATCCCTATCACTCTACCATTATGTGCATGCCTTCTCCTGGATCTCTGCCACGTTTTCCATCACCTCTAACAGTAACACTTCAAAATTAATTAAAGAAGAATTGGAGTTATTAAAAATCGAGGTTCACCAGAATTCTAGGATGAAAAGATAATTTTGACTTTTTAAACCATGCGCTAATTGGAAGATTCGAGACTGTGGTTATGTTCGTTTTATTGAACCGATCATGATAGACTATAAATATGTTCAAATCGAAATCTAAACAAATTTTGGAGAGTGTAATCAATACAGGTCGTCAGATTTCACTTATCTCCTAATCCAACTCAATTTCGAGAAAAGAAAACAACAAAACTCACCCCAACCCATACTCTCTCCTCTCATCTGACATTCTCTCCAAGCCGCCACCACCCCTTTCCTCACCGCCACCGTTATGTACCGCTTGTGTACCGCTGCTGGTAGAGCTATAACTATACCTACGGCTCTCAATAAAACTCTAAATCGAGCTTCTCGATAAAATCTGGGTGACTTACCTTTTCTGATCTCTCGCTGTTATTTTCGTATATTTAATTTTATATGTCCAAATCAAGTAAAAGGATACATTACAAATATGTACAAAAAAATCAACAACTTTGTTGTTAAGCCCAGATTTTAATCGTACCATTAAGACCATTTAATCAAGCTTGACAAATCTCAGCGCTAAAAAAATAGCATAATAGTAACAAAATTTTGGCTGTTTGAACCACAACTCCGATTTGGGCAAACTCGGTGCCGTTGCAAAGCTTATGATTAAGCGTACAATTCCCAATTGTGTCAATTTAAAAATTGGCACAGTTTGTTCGCATTTTTTGAATTAAGCTCACTATTCTGAATTTCAAAACCCTTGATAAAATATTGAGCACAATTTCTTCCAATCCCGTCCATCAGTTCTAATATATAGACTAATTAAAGACTACTTTTACAGCATGAACCTCGACTTTGACACAAATTCATTAAATTTGACCAAAATCCTAAAATTTCCCTTGTTATTCCTCTCTTATTCTTCTTCTTCCTTCTCATTCATCTTCTACTCCTCATTTCCCCTCATTCCCTTCCCTTCTATTCTCCTTCCCCCAATAGAGCTGCTCTTTCTTCCATTGGTTAGTGGCTTGGGCAGCCCAACTAAGAGGGAAGACGGCTCAGCCCGGCGGGCGGTGACTAGCAGCAGCGCGGCAAAGGGCAGCGGCAACTTCTTCCTTCTTCCTTCTCCTCCTCCTTCCCCTCCCTTCTCTTCTCCTTCCCCCAACCAAGCTCCTATTCCTCCCCTTGGCCGGCAGCTAGGGCAGATCAGTTAGACCCTGTACAATGCAGGTGCTTAGACAGGTGCCTCTGGAAAAAAACCTGATTTTTTTTGTGAGAGGTGCTTAGACAGGTGCTTAGGAAGGGCGACGGAAGCAAAGTTAAGCACCCGGTGCTAGGCTGGTGCTTAGGGTAACACAGGTGACAGGTGTTTCAACCGGTGCCTAGCAAATAGTACTCCAAGAAGCACAAATAGTACTCCACACAATGCAGCGCTGCATTGGAGACAACAGGTGCTAGAGTAGGTGCTACACGAATATTAAAGCAACCTAAGCACCCATATGAAGCACTCTGCATTGTAAGTCACATATTTTTTTGGGACGCGACGCTACTCTCTCTCTTTAAGCACTGAGCTATAAACACCCTGCATTGTACATGGCCTTAGGAGCAAAGGCGGGTGAGAGGAAGGAGAGAGAGCATGAGTTGGGGTGGATTTTATTATTTTATTTTTTAAAATTGAGTTGGATTGGAAGTTAGTTAGAGAAGAGAGTTTTGTGCGAGTTAGTTGAGAAAAAAAGAGGACATTAGGAGTTAATTAAAAAAGAAAGATTTGTACGAGTTAGTTGAGAAAAATATAGGGAGTTAGTAGTTAGTTTGAGAAGAGATTAGATAAGATAGATTTGTGTGAGTTAGTTAAGAAAAACGAATGACGTTAAGAGTTAGTTAGAGAAGAGAGATTTATACGAGTTAGTTGAGAAAAACATGAACGCATATTATAAACATTCCACTACCTCAATCCTGATCATTGATGAGCGATGAAACAAGAACACTCGAATTTAATAGACAGTACAGATAACTGAAACTCGGAAAGGATAACAGGGAACTAGAATTTAATAAAGTATAGATAACTAAAACTCAGAAAGGATAACAGGGCCTCTGACGTGTAACAGAGCACCTAGCCAATAATTTATTTTGGTTTTGCCCATGTATCATGCTAGGCCAGATAAGAATAGCACAAAGGGGCGCAATTTGCTGCTCGTACACTGACTGTAGATAGATGACGACAGGTAGAAAGCAGCAGCGTAAATTATCATATGACATTATCATGAAACTTAGTGAAGTGACATACCAAGAAAGCACCAGCATTCTCAGGTGAGATCACCATGAACGAAAGTGAAGTGACACACCAACAAACACCAGCATTACCCGGTGACATTATTATTTTTTGCCGCAACGGGCAGGAGCTCTGCCATTCATTTATATCCAGGCAACATTATTATGAACCCAAGTGACATAAGCACGACTTCAGAGACTGATTTGTCAGCCTGATTGCTTATTTGCAGATACGCAAGGCACATAGATGAATAAATTTGCGCCTATTCAAACGATGAAAAAGCTGCAAAGAGATCCCCAGCCACCAACAGAACAAGACAATTCAGTTACGAGCGACTTTGATGTCTTGTTAAAGCAGTTTAAAGGTGTTTATGGAACGTAAAAGGTGACAAGCTCAAAAGTTTTGGTTGACAGAATCAAGGCATTGCACATCAAATAGTTAGGTTTCCTTCGGGCCACCCTTCTTTGCAGCCTCAGCTGCAGCCTTCTCTGCCTCAATCTCAGCAACATATTCATCAATTTCAGCCTCCTCAAGTTGCTGAAGACCATCCTTCTTTGTCATCACTGCAATCTCGATGTTCTTCCCACCACTCTCAACAACCTAAAATGATTCATCATCTATTAGTGATCACCAATCGAAAACAAAATTTGAAGGACAAACTGACGATACATACAGATCACAGCATAATGTTGTCTTTCAAATAAAGAAGTGATCAGCATAATGGTAAGGAAGCAAGAGAAAGCAAACAACAAATATAAAAGAAAGATCAAGGAATTCCCCTTGGATCCTGCAGCTGAATATCATCATAGTTAGAGAATATGATGCTGACAACCAAGCTGAAACCAAATACCATCCCAGTATAGAATTTCGGTACTGAGTAAATCAGGATGTATGCTGGTACAAGTTGCAGACCCATGAAGTGAATAATAGCCCATCTGGCATGCAGACTACATGGTGACAATACATGGCAATAGAGAACTTTTTTAAAATAGAAATGTTGCAAATGTTTAATTTCAGAAGTGACAGATACTGGAGATAAATATGACACATGAAACAAGCAGGTCTAATGAACTCAGCAAATAAGACTAAAGGGACAAGAAATTTATGAAAGCACCAGTGGTCTAACGAAACTGTTTGATAGAAAACAGGATTCCCCAAGAGTCTGCTATCAAGAACATATGGAACACTCACAAAATTTTGTGCTATGCTTATATGTTCTGTTAAGTCCGAACAGAAGCCAGAGTATGGGCGCAGATATCTAACAAAATGCACGATAAACCCAGAGTTACATAAACATCCAGGAGAGGAATAAATAGGAAAGTCCACATGTTTGCTCAATTAGGAACTCACTATAATTCGCAATTTTCTTAATAGAATGGAGTGAATCAGACAACAGTAAATTCAATATTCACAGAGGCCTAAAACAAGCTTCTCGGCACAACAACAATAGGCTGCACCAGGAGTACCTTTGTAAATGCCTCGTCATAAGTACCTGTCACAGTTCATCATTTTCATCTCCATTCCACTACATGTAAAATTGCTAGGACAAAGAAAACAACCACATTTATGAGCAACAAGTAAGACCTTTCAATTCGCTCAACGCATACCAGTACTTCTCAGCATTTTTTGGCATGTCTGCCGTTCAGTTGCTATTCACATTGAAGGTATACTCCAATGATGGCATGAAAAGGACCAAATAAATCCTTGGATGAGTACATAAAAGAATTTGGATGAGTATATAAAAGAAAAAAAAATCCACACAAGGTCTAGACCGTCATATTTCGAGAGGCACTTCAAATAGTTTGGGCTTAATCAATCACTCGAGTCAGCTGATCACACATTGTACATTACCACTGAACAAACTACTGCTCCTAGATCTTGCTAGGATTGCTAGCATCAAACATAATCAGAGTAACCAGTGCTAGCATCAAACATAATAAGAGTAACCATGAGTCCATGGAATCACCTTATGACAGATGAACCAAGGGTAAGGTTCTCGCGAGATCGCTTTACCTTTGGTTATTCCTGGGTCATGTTAAATATGCTCTACAAGTGTCCTATGGTAGTCATTCAACAGGTAAGACGTGACCTTTATAATGAATCAAGCAATCAACAATTTGGCATAACCTGTACAAAATCAGGTTATTTCTGTTGTGTAAACTAAAGAGGAAGAACTGCAGCACCAATACCTCTAGAAGAGTGCGGATGGTGAGCTTGATGGTCTCCTTGCCGGAGGTCTCCTTGTAGTTCTTCTCCAGGAACTCCCTCATGGAGTTGGAGTTCCTCCCGGTGGCATTGGCCTTCCACGCCGAAAAGGTGCCGGACGGGTCGGTCTGGTACAGGGCGGGCTTGTCCGTGTAGGGATCGAACCCGACGATGAGGGTCGAGAGGCCGAAGGGGCGGACGCCGCCGCTCTGGGTGTACTTCTGCTGCAGGCCGGCGATGTAGCGGGTGATGTACTCGACGGTGACGGGGTCCTCGACGGTGAGTCGGTGGCTCTGGCACTCGACACGCGCCCGGTTGATGAGCACGCGCGCGTCCGCCTTGAGCCCCGCGCACGCCAGCGCGATGTGCGTGTCCAGGCTCGCGATCTTCCGCACCGACCTGCGCGACCAGGAGCCGGCGAGATGAGATCTGTGTGGATCGGGAAGGGAGAGGGAAGGGGTGGGAGGATTTGAGCGGCGGAGTACCTCGAGTCCTGGAGCTTGGGAGTGGACTTCTTCTCGACGCCGAGGACGACGGTGTCGGTGCCGCGGACGCCGACAGCGGCGTTGCCCTTGCGGACGGCCTCGAGGGCGTACTCGACCTGGAAGAGGTGGCCGTCGGGGGAGAAGACGGTGATCGCGCGGTCGTAGCGGGCCATCCTGGCGTCGCCGGCGGTCGGGTCGGCCTAGGGTTTGGGGCTTCCCGGGCGGCGGAGGTTGGTTGGTTGCTCAAGTGCGTGCCCCAAGCTCGGCGAGCGCTGGCTTTGGGAGAAGGGTTTCTGGCTGGGCTTCGTTTATTTCTGTCGCGCTCGGTTTTTTCTTGGGAGAGAAGAAGACGACGGCGACGCAGGGCTTCATGTGGTGGGATGGGCCGATTCCGTGACGCAGTACACAAACTTGTATCAGCCCGATCCTCAAGTTGTCTCGACACGAGGGCCCGTAACCCGCGGATACGGCTCAGTGCAAAGGAAACGGAAATCGATCACAACCAACAACGGATCTCAAGAGCAGTTCAGCTCGAGGCGATTTGCAACGGAGCACGCTGGCTATGAGATGATCATCAGTCTGGGAACCCACTGCATAGCATAGGCCAGGGTAGGTAGATTCAGTAACAAAAATTGCTAGTATCATGCATACAAGTACAGGTTCAGACACAAGCAGTGCAGCATTATAGATGTCTTGCCTGAAGCCATCAGTGTCAACGAGTGGGATTCGGCTGGCTATACACTGGCTACAATGTAAAAAGTTTTAGATGTCTCGCCTGAGGCGCGGCCGGCACGGCGAAGAAAACCGGCCAAGAGAGCACGTGGTGTCAAAATGTCATGCTGCACGGCGCGGGACAGGAGCAACAGAGCAGACCGAGCAGCCTACGCTTCCTCTCCCCATTTCTCCTTGGGTATCTCACCAGAGTCAGTGATCAGGGCCTTCTTCCTCGGCTTGCCATTGTATGTGCCGGCGCCGCCTTCAATTGCGTAGACATAATCCATTCCCTGAATCACCCTGCCAAAGACAACATGCTCCCCATCCAACCTGCGGCGTTTACAGTTTCAGGAGTTGTATCTTGTAGATTGATCACTGCTAACATAATGGTGTAATGGAACTTACCAGCTTGTCTTGATTGTGGTTATGTAGAACTGGGATCCGTTGGAATCAGTTCCAGAATTTGCCATAGCAACAACGCCTGCAAGATCGCAAGGTACAAAGAGTGACAATTTGGCCACTCCAACTTCAGAAACAGGGTATTCACATTACAAGGTATTTACAGATGTCAGGACGTGCCAGAAGAATATTTAATAATAACAGTTTTACTAATTCTTAGTTGCCTAAAATTTTCGCAAATCTCAGTCACCTAAAATTGCACATTACTTAGCCTAAAATTGCATTAATGAAAATGTGCAACTTCAGTGAAATGTTACTGCAATTTTTAGTTTGTAGGTTATATATGGAGTGAGGTAGAATGAGGATGGTTGCTGATCCAAAGACTTAGAAATGTGATTGAGATTTGAGAAAATTTCATGCAACTTATAAATGGAGAATCCCTAAAAATAAATGCCATATAACACAAAATAGTGGGGTATGTGAGCGTATCCCTAAATGCTTTATGGTGGACCATGGCCACTCCAACTTCAGAAACAGGGTATTCACATTGTAAGGTACTTAAAAAAGTCAGGATGTGCCAAAAGAATATTTTAAAATAAATGACATATAACAGAGAATAGTGGTTATCCATGCATGCTTTATGGCGGAACATGTCCACATCCAATTTCTGGCCCAATTTTCAGTACTCAACTAGCTAAGAATGGAACTTCTGAGGTCATGTTAATACTTAATACTTTACTCGGTGTATTTTGCATATTTTCAATTGTGTATTATAGCATGTGGCTTATGTTCAATCTTGCCACATGAGAGCTGAGACATCAGGAGGAAAAAGCTTTGTGGGTGCCTCTCAAGGACCAAGATTCCACACTACTGCCACATCTGGGACTTGCTTCAGCACCAGATGTAGTGTTTACCAGACACATAGCTTCATTGGTGCACCAAGGCCCGATTAGTTCACGATTGCTTGGCTAGGTTGAGGCTAAGAAAACAGTCACATCAGCTAAGAAAAAGGCATTTTTTCTCCTTTCTAACATTTATTTTTTAAACTGTTTAGCTGAACTCTCAAAAAATATTTATCAGGGGAGATCAAAAACAAAATATTCACTTTGATCTCATTCACGCAAACCTCATGGAGTACCTATGGAGGTCAGGACAAGAAGAAAGATAGCCTAAGTAAAAAGAATATAACACTGCTAATCTGCCAATAAAGACTGAAAAAATGAAGCACTGGTTGAACATCTGACCTGGATGTGTATGTTTCACAGTGAAATTCTCATCAGGGAAGGTGCCTCCATATATAGACTCGCTTCCTTTCCCATCACCTCTAACTATGTCACCACCCTGAATCATGAAACCTGGGATGATTCGATGAAATGGTGTTCCTTTATAGTGAAGAGATTTACCCTTGGGCCCAACACCCTTTTCACCTGCAATAATGAACAGATTACAGCATGAAAAATCACTTCAAGGAATTCAACAAAGACAACATGAAAAAAATTGAAGGAAGAAGAATACCTGTACAGAGGGCTCTAAAATTTTCTGCAAAATGCAGGAAATTAAAATAATCAGTGCCTACAATAAACTTCATAAAGCAAAGATATTCCTCCTATATATTACTAAATAGTTTATTTGGGCAAGATAGTTGGAAGCTGGAAGCAGTTAGGTTGGTTGATGTCCCTTTTTCCTTAAAACATCCATAGATATCTTAATAGAATGATGAAAAAAGGAAAGATGTGCTAACTAGTAAACTTCTGAGATTTGCAGAGCAGTACAGGCATACAAAGTTGGATTGAATACACATGCATGTCCACAACAGTCTTCCTCCAGTAAACTACTGAGAACTATGACCATCCAATCAATTTCCAGTTCTTGCTATTTTGTAGTATCTAACAGGGGTGCAAGGCTAAAGCACAAATAACTTCTTCTATGAAAGATTTAACATCATAACGAACATTACAGGAGAATTTCACAATCTATGACTACGCCATTATCTGTGACAGGTTAAATACTTGTAAGCTTCAATCTGTAAATAAACATGATGAAAGAGAGAGGGTGTGAAAGTACCAACTGTTTTTGGCACAACTTCCCCATAAAGACCAATAACAATTCTACCTGCAACAAGGGGCCCAAGCAAAAATTAGGGCGACCATACAATTATGCTTAAGCTGAGTAACACATGCAGTAACAGCATAGCATAAAAAAATGATGTTATGATGATATACCTATATGTTGGCCATCAATTTCTACATCCAGGTATACCCTGTGAGTAACTGCTGGTAACTGAACCTCTGCAATCCTCTGTACAACATGAGAAAGAAGAAATGATAAATATTTTGTACTCCTAAAACATCATTTAACTAGTCACAACCACCGATGATGCGGCCACAATGCATGCTCCAGATCTTGCACAAAATGAGCATACGAAAGCAACATGTGTCCAAAATCTCACGCAGCATGCTCTAATCACGATACGGCCAGCAACGCTCATAGTCTCAATAGTAAAGCTACTTGAATCATCAAAGCGGAACACAGAAACTAACAAATGGCAACATCTCGTGTACATTCCTTCTTAGTTCCCACTAAAACGACTGACGGGGAGATATTGCATAGTTCTTTGGTTTTTAACAAAAACATCACATAGCCAGTGCAGACTCACCAACAAGGCAACGAGTATACTAAGTGCACACATCACATTGCTACAACCAGCAGCTAAAACTCGGTGGCGTGTTCAACAAATCGACACTGGAACAGAAAGATCCATCCCATTCCGCCTTATCGCCACTTCCTACGATCCAACACAGCTACCAATCCGAGACTGAATCGCAACGCACAGAACGGAGGCACCAGATTCAGGGCTGTTCCACGACATGAACCGACCAAATCGATCCTTGAAAAAACTCCGGAAATGGAGAGAGCGGAAAGCCGTACCTCGCGACGGGAGTAGGCGGAGAAGGCGAGGTAGAGGGCGGCGCAGGCGAGGAAGGCGACGGCCACCTTCCGCAGCATCGCGAGCCCGAGGTGGTGGTCGAGGGCTTTATCTCATCAAAACCCGTCGCGAGTTCGGCGCGAATCTGCTCGCGGTTGCGGGGGGGCTTCGAGGCGGAGACGAGATCGGCGACGAAGCAGACGCCCTCCTCCGCTTCGGTAAAACGGGCCTGGTGCGAGTGACGTCAGCAAGTTGCGTAATACGATGGGCTGATGGGCCGGCCTGGGTAACTCAAACAGAAGGAGGGAATCACAGGGGCCGAGAGCCCAGAACAAATTCGAGCCTTTCATACCACCTAATTCGAGCCTGGGCTGATGTGAACGTGATGCTATGAAGAAATGTTGACACCTAATTTTTGTTTTGCTTGAAATTGTTCGTGCTCCAATAGTTCGGATCTTTTATGATTCACAAAATCATTGGCTTGCATACTATTCTTAAGAGCATTTGGGTTTTAGCGATAATTTTTAATTCAAATATCATAGTTTAGCATTTTTGTATCCAACGTCAGAGACGACCATATGATGAAAATGTAGCTGAGACCGGTAGCACAGGGACGACAAGACATGAGCGAGCCAAACATCCATTTGTTGCATCGCAGAGAGCTAGTACTCTAGGATTACTACCTGGAATTGCACCGACAACGAACCCAGAGGCACTAGTTCTTCCCCGCTGGCTGCCCCCTCCTGGCTCTGCGACCGTATCGACCACAAGGATCAACCCTGATTAGTGGAAATGAACACCATCACTTCCAGAAAATGTTGCCATTTTTTAAAATTAAAAACACGTGAGATTTTGGCATCGTACTGTATTAAACAAATTGACTCCAAATTTGAATGGAAATTTTGGATGTTACATACGATAGTGAATAGCCGGGAAGCACAAGTTGCATCAAGGCTCAAGCGTCTCCATCTGATCTGACAAAAAAGAGCAGTAATGCAGCTGGAGAGGCTCCATCGATGAAACAACATGGTGGCCGTCCATTTCTCTCTCCAGCCAGAGTGCAACCAGACAGACAGACACCGACTGTTTTGGACGTACTAGTCGTGTACTCAAAAAACTGTAGCACTCCCTGACAATTTTACGGCATCAGATTTCGGTGTACTTTCTACTGCACGTCGTCAACGTTGCTAGTGCACAAAGAGAAATTGGAGTTTGCTTGTCAGAAAACAAACGGGTCACATCACATGCATCAAGGTTTGATCAGATCTCAGTTGTCTTACAAAGGGGAAAAAAAATTCCAAGCAATGCCATGATCGTCCTCACCGTAGGATATATACAGGCTGCTGTACAGTCAGGCTAAAGGGAGAAAGGAGAATCGTATATCGAAAACTCAGGCGGCTTATCAATACGTGTCCCGATCGATCTGATAAGAACCTCTGCAAATACTGCAAACTTCACGGACGCTGATAGCTCAACGCAACCTCGTGCGCCGTACGTATCGACATCACATTGATCTCAATGGAATCCATGGTACACTGCATGATCTAGCGAGCCATCAATCACTGCGGCTGGCTTACACTAATCAGACAACAACTAGCGTACGGAAGATTAAAGGTTCTCTCACTCGATCAGGAGTTGATGATCAGTACGTAACATGTGCAAGTTTTGCCACGGCACTCGACAAAGAGCAGTACGTAAATTGTATATTGTAACGGATGTGAATAAATAATCCTTGTGGCGAATATGATGCCTACCGCCGACTCTGGGGTTATTTATTTATTTATTTGCTGGGCAAGATCTCGTCACTGCCATAGGCTAGAGAAGTCCTTCTGATATTTCAGGACGGCTGAGACTTACTTCTGGTGATGATCACGGAGTGGTTTGATCATTTCGTGCCGGCTGTTCGAGCACCGAAGGGCCGTGTGCTCTCGAGGAAACACTCATACTATACCGGGAATAACAAGGCCGTTTGGTCCTTGTCCAGTGATGAAATCTTTGCGATCTTTAACGGTATCTTGCTGCCCTGTCCGGACGTGCCTGCCGCCGTATTCCTGTCCTCGTCATTCGCTTTCTCTCGAGTTAAAACTTTTCAAGAGATTAGTACGCATTTAACAGGCTGTGACTTCCTGTATTAAGACTGACCTGACAGCGAGGAGCTACTCCACCAGACAGCCCCGTAGGGTAGCTTTTGGCCGGTAACCAGCGAAAGATTCTCAGATCCATCGCAAACCGGAGAGTAGTAGATGAGAACATACTGACCCCTTGTGTCTTGACTTGCATCGGCGGCAGCTGGTTCGCCGTCTGATCGTGCCCGCAGCGCGGCGGCGGCGGTGGAATTGCTGATTGCCCGGTGTTTTCCTTGATAAACCATGGGTCTAACTTGTAGGAGGTTTATGGGTATTTGATTAGCTTTTTCAACAATTTTTTACTGAAAAAAGTTATAGCGCAACTAAACACCTAACTTTTCAGTAGTTTTTGTCAATGGTAGTTGTGTGTTTTGCAATCTAAATTCAGCTGTTTAGAAAAACTGCCCTCTGTTAACTTTTTGCAATATGCTGAAACTTCTTTGCTTATTTTTTAAAATGTTATAAATGATTTGAATCAACCAAAAACCATATATTTACTTTTTAACAGCCACGACAGTTTTTCTAAATAACCAACCAACAGTTTTATCATCGACCATAACCAAACAAACCCTAGTATTCTAGCACTGCTACTCGCACGAGGTTGGCTTCTGCAACCGGGCCCTGACTAAAGCTGGGACTCGGGCCGGGTTATTACGGGCTTGCCCGAGGCCCGGCCGGCACGGTCCGGCTCGACACGCTTGTCAAACGGGTCGGACCGGCACGGCACGACACCTCGGGCGGGGCCGTGCCTGGGAACGGCGCCCGATGGGCTGCACGGCCCGGCACGACGCAGCGGGTCGTGTTCGGGCCGGCCCGACCCGTCGCACCTCTCCACCCCAATTTCCCGCCTCCCCACCCTAATTTCCCCCCAAATCCCCCCCTCCCGATTCCCCACCCCGCTCGGCCGCTCCCCAAGAAACCCTCGCTCGGTCTCCACCGCCCCTCTTCCCACGCCGTCTCTCGCCGGCGCCGCCGCCCACCTCCTCCTCGTGCCATCTCTCGCCGGCGCCCACCCCCTCCTCGCGCGCGGCATCTCCTGTCGCCCGCCCCCTTCTCGCGCGCGCCGCCTCCATCGCCCCTCCTCCCTCGCGCCGTCTCCCGCCGGCGCCGGCCCCTCCTCGCGCGCGCCGTCTCCCGCCGCCCGCCCCCTCCTCGTGCGCGCCGTCTCCCACCGCCCGCCCCCTCGTCGCGCGCTCCGCCTCCATCGCCCCTCCTCCTCCCGCGCCGGCGCAGCTCCTCCTCCCCGCTCGTGGCGTGCCCGTGCCGGCACGGCTCGGAGGCGGCACGGCGGGCCACCGTGCCGTGTTTGGGCTGCCGCTGCGGCTGCGTGTGCCGGCACGGCACGGCACGGTGGCCACAGCGGGCTGTGCCGGCACGGTCAAGCGGCGGCCCGAAGCACGCTGGGCTTGTGCCGTGCCGACACGGCACAACCCGAGTCCTACCACTAGCCCGTTGCGGTACAGAGGCTAGCGTGTGTGCTGGGCTGTGAGACCTTGGTCTTGGTTGGGACTTGGGAGGCGTGTTCCATGCGGTTCCGTCCGCGTGAGGGAAGGAAGAAAAAAGAAACAGAAAAGGAACACGTGTGAACAGTAGAATGGCTGAAACGGAGGCGTGATCTGCACATGCGTGCACCAACCGGGCCAATGTTCGTACCCTACCTTTCGCACGGTGGGGCCCCTCCTGTTTTCCACGACCAGAGCCCGCCTCTGCCTACAGAATATGCCACGGCATGTGACTATGCATGCACCTATTTTAATTGAGCGATTCGATTCTGAATTGTTTTTCTTTTTCTTGAAGGATATTCGTTTCTGAATCTGAGATCAGGTTTTGCTTTCGCGATTCTGAGAGCAACGCTGGTAGTAAGATACTCTTGCCTCTCCTTTCTGATGAATCCCTCGCTTCCAATTGGAAAAAGCTAAAGCATGCTCCTATAAATGGTGACCTGTTGCTACCTTTGGTGAAAGGGGAACAATAGGGAAGGTTTTGACTGGACGTGTTTGACCTAAAGCAACCATGCCTTTCGTGCCGGGTCCTGAGAATAAAAGCAACCAGTTTCGTGCTGCGACAATACATGGTTTCACGATTGTTTTTGAGAATCTCAAATCTAGTTTAGCATCTGACATTATTTTTTGGCTGTAAGAATGTTACTGTTCTATTAATTTTATTTACACATCTACTGTCCCACACCGTTTTTATCTGATCAACGGCTATTGACCGAGTTGGGCCACGCAAAAGCACTAAAATACCCTCGTGTGTAGTTTATTTAAGAATAATAATCAAAAGCGTGTTTTAAATTTTTAAAAGGAATTAAAAAATCTCACATGTACATATGAGAATGCACTATGAATATGAAAATTTCCATGAAAAATTGATGAAATTTCTGGTCTGAACAAAAACAATATAGAAATTTATGTTCTATTTGAAAATTTGTTTTATTTTCACAGTACACAAAAAATAGCATGGAACTTTTGCAGATACACATATTTGGGAACATTTAACGTGGTAATGTTTTCATAATTTTTTGCAATGTAGAAATTAATTGTCTTCTTTTTTGCTACATGCAACAAAGAGCACAGAAGGGTATTTTGGTACTTCTGCATGGCATAACGTGGTCAAACAGTCTTGACTGGACGGTAACGGTTTGGGATGACAGCTGTGTAAATGGAATTAAAGGTACAATGACATTTTTATAATTAGCCAAAAAGCAATAACGCAAAGCTGAATTATGTTTGAAACTAGTGATATATGTGTAATTTTTATTTATTTTTAAATAGTGGAGTAGAAATAGCTAACCATTGGCACACGGATACTTGGATATGCACGTACATTGCTTGTAGTAATTGCGACGAAGTTTGTTCTGAAGATGTCCAGGCATTGATGAACGAGCGAAGGTGAGGCGGGAGATCAGATGATGCTTTCAAGTTAGTACAAGTTTTACACGCTTCACTTCACATATTAATGTTCGTACGACTTGCGTAGTTGCATGCACGGACACTCCAGCTGAAACAGTTTCTGCAAGTTCAAGCGAGTGTGTGGCATATGCCAAACCAGGAAAGCAAAACATTCATATTCGAGGAGTGACTTCCAAGAGAGGGAACGTCTTTGCAGGGCACCGTCGTTGCCATGTCCATCCAACACCTTGACCAATTGTTGTTCATCGAAAAACACTATACTAGTATCAGTTTAATAAACGACATTCCATAGGGTCTAGTGCCTTTTAGTAACCTGTACAGCTTCATTGGCGTTGGAAAAGCATATGTCCTGATATATTTTTTCAAATTAAGGAGTTATCGCTCCCAATTTTATTTGACAAAACTGACAATACAACGTATCCAGGTTCCAGGAAAGACAGAGCAGAAACACCTCCTGTCCCGCCAAAACAACAACTCGCAACTTCTACTTCCCACTGTTTTGTCATAATAACAGCTTACAAACTTCGCAACATTTCACCACGTTATCGACGACTACTACATGCATAATCCATAAACCATCATCGAGACTCCAGCTTGCTTTAATCTGAAATTCTCAATACTGTCGGCCTCCATCCTCGACTGCAACTAAAGATCTCAGCAGCCACTCACGGCAGCAACCTCGCCCGCTGCGTTGTTGACTTCACCGCTCTTGTTTCTGAAGACCAGCCCACGGCCAGCCGAGAAATTTGAAAGACAATTGCACGTACGATCCAGTACAGACTTCTGTTTAAAGCAAGCATCATTCTGAACCTTCCATAAAGACCAAAATAAAGCAGCCAAACCAGATGCAACTAACTATCTAGTCTTAGTAGGAAACTAAATAACCCAGCCACATACATCTGAAATGAAGTAGTTACATTGTCAAATCTATAAGCATATATGACTACACACATATTTGGCTAACACACAATGAAAGAACAAGTGATCAGTAGAGTCGTTCGCACTGTAAAACATACATTTAGTATTTCCAGTCCACCCTCTCCTAAATAATTATCCTTAGTGAGCATGCTAATTTTGAAAGTTAGTCAAAAAAACACCTTAACTTTAAGAGGAACCTTAATGAACCGGAACTCCTTAAAAGGACACCGAACCTAACTAGCTTTCAGAGTATTGTACATGGAGTGGACAAAGAACACTCCACTTTTGTCTAACAACCACTTGCATTATCACTTTATTCATTTAAAGTCACACCTCTACACAAATCTTGTAGCTCTTGCCAGATTTTAGTTGTTCCCTCCAAAGAACTCTCCTAAATCTCGAACACCCAAATCCTTCATCGAAAACTCTTGCAACAGTATAATTTTGACTAAAAGTCAAATTGTAAAGGCAAGAAAATGTTATTATAAAGGGATTTTACCTATCCATAAGTCCTCCCAAAACCTAGTTCTAACACCATTACCCATAATATTTCCAGAGAAATAAAAGAAAACATCCTTTACCTTCACCAACCCGTGCTAAAAATGGGAATTATTAGGTTTACCCACACATTGTAGAGCCATACGATTCAAATACTTTTTCCTAATTAACTCTGGCCAAACACCCTCCTCATTCTCAATTTTCCATTACTATTTACTTAATAAACATAAGTTCATGACTTCTAGGTCAATAATACCCAAATCAGGCCTCTTGATCCTTTGGCTGGCACACTGGCTGCCAATTGACCACATGATATTTCTTAACACCCTGCTCCTCTTGCCACAATAATATTCTCCTAAAGAAATATATTATATTACTAGGTCCCTTAGGAAGTTCGTACATAGACATCATATAAAAGGGTACATTGCTCAGGCAAGATCTAAGCAACACTACTACAGAAAATGTCAACACTGACGGGCCAAAAACCCACATCAGTGACGGGTTTTTAGCCCGTCAACAACTAAAGGTCAGTAATGACTCGTATTATCAGTGACGGGTAATATACCCGTCACTGATAAAGTCATCACTGACGGGTTAAATATTTACCCGTCCGTGATGACGGAAACGTCATCACGGACGGGTAAATATTTAACCCGTCAGTGATGCAAGTCATCATTGACGGGTACTTTTTCTACCCGTCAGTGATGACATTTTCAGAGGCGCAAAAAAAAGCTCTACCCGGGCACTACCGGGTAGGGTTTCACTAAAACAGCTATAACTTTTGCATACGGTGTCCGTTTTGGGTCCACGACCACTCAAAATGACCGTATCGATGAGGCGCATCTAAAAAATCTACTCGTCTTTAGACCTGTACAATTTTTCACTTCCAAATTCGCCCTCTAAGACTGACTTTTGCCTCTCCGAATGAAACGTCGCCTCTTCCGACCCTCCGTTGAACTTCTTCCCGAGCTCCAAATGCAGTAATTTTTATGGATTCCGAACCGTGAGGGAGTAGAGCTGGTACCAAAAAATAAGAGAAATTTTTTTAAAAAATAAAAAAAATTCACTCCAAATTCGGCCTACCGAATCCTCCGAACGAATAATTTCTGCTACCGAACCCTCCGTTCCCTCCGTTGAACTTCTTCCCGAGCTCCAAATGCAGTAATTTTTGTGGATTCCGAACCATGAGGGAGTAGAGCTGCTACAAAAAAATACGAGAAAAAATTTTAAAAATAAAAAATTTAGACACTAGTGCCCAAAAAGACATAAAAATTGACTCGGGAGGATTTTTCTTATCTCGAATCCAACTGAAACTCCCATGTAATCTCCATCATGTTCCTACGGGGATGGTGACATGAGGAGGATATGCTCCCTTTTGGTCGATTTGGATGGGAAGGATGAGAGGAGAGGAGGAGAGGAGGAAAGGAGGAGAAGGGTGGAAGGAAGGAGAGGAGGAGAGGAGGAGAAGGGTGGAAGGAAGAAAAGGAGGGTGAAAGGGAGAAGGAAAACATATGGATCTGGATCTGCACTGAGGGGCACTGAGGTGAATTATATACCCCGCGGGATTCTAAAATTTCGGGTTTTGAAATTTCGTGGCGGGATTCACATCACGGATGGGCCTCTTTTTAACCCGTCAGTGATGAGTTCCACATCACTGACGGGTCAGAAAACTACCCGTCCGTGATGACAAAATTTAGGGTTTTGAAATTTTGGAGTTGGCGGGATTCACATCACAGACGGGTCTCTTTTTAACCCGTCAGTGATGAGTTCCACACATCACTGACGGGTCAGAAAACGACCCGTCCGTGATGACAAAATTTAGGGTTTTGAAATTTTGGAGTTGGTGGGATTCACATCACGGACGGGTTTCTTTTTAATCCGTCAGTGATGAGTCCACGCATCACTGACGGGTCAGAAAACGACCCGTCCGTGATGACAAAATTTCGGGTTTTGAAATTTCGGAGTTGGCGGGATTCACATCACGGACGGGTCTTTTTATTACCCGTCAGTGATATGCTCGACATCACTAACGGGTATTTATTTTACCCGTCTGTGATGATGTTTTCATCAAAACCCGTCACTGATGGTTTTCATCACTGACGGATATTGGCAGGGTCCAGGATGACGTGTTTTGTAGTAGTGAAAATCAACCTTCCTCCATAGGAAATAAACTTACCTTGCTAAGTATCTAATTGTTTCTCTACTTTTTTCTTGATCTTTTTCCAATCACCATTCCTTGCTAAGTATTATGTAAAGGCACCCCCAAATACTTGAAAGGCAACTGGCCCTCAACACAAGTCAAGACAGATACATATTCTTTACTTCGCTGTTTGGCCTTGCCAAAGCAAAACAACTCATTTTTGTGAAAATGAATTTTCAAACCAGATATATGTATATGTCCTGATATTCTTATGCATGTGTTCTTCTCTTCGTATTTTGATCTTTGATAGCTACCAACTCCGCCTTACATAATGGCACATGTCCTGTCCTCCGTCTGATGTCTTATTGACTATCGGGCGCTAGCAGCAACCTCAACGATGATCAAATTACTATGGAGTGTCTTTGACACCACCAACCACTGTTAGTCCACTAACACCTTAGCAAAACACTCTCACAAAGGCTGACAAAAAATATCGCTAACGTTGACAACTCTTACAATAGGACCTAAACTTATTTATTCGACCCACCAACAAGGAAAGTATTGTCGAACTCAGGTGGTAAATGAGACTGATTTGTTAAGTGGCAACGAAGATGTTTTACCAATCAGCAAATTCTATTAAGCTTCGTCAACACTTAAAGGAGAGAAACTTATCTAGCATTGTCTGGGGGTTACTGGAGGTAATTGACAGAGGTGTCCCAGCTGCAATAGTAGATGACCTCCTGACGTCAGCATGTTGTCGAAGAGCTTTACGCTGAAGAACTTCAGCTTCGCTCACCAGCATTTTCCTTCTCTACTCTCTTCTGCATCTTATTCAATATCTTAAGAATCATTTCTGCTCTGAGTTATATTATCGATTAGAATTTGAGTTAGCGAACGAAAATAACAAATAATCTCAGCATGAGACCAAATGAATTTTCTACCGAAACATTGGTTGTTTCTCCATCGCGATAAAAAAACATGCTATATTTCTCAACTTCTAGATTGTTGGAGAAAACCCGCCAAGCCCACTACTTAAATTTTAATAGAATAACATGAAGACATTTTGCACAATATATATTGATATACTCCCTCCGTTGAAGAATGTAAGGCGTATTTTGATTGGTTAAGATAATACTCTATCAACAATTACTTCATTAATATATGATTTATGTGATATAAAATTGATATCATTAGATTCGTATTCGAAAGTATTTTCTTATTATTATGATTTTATATCATATAAATCACGTATTAACAGAGTAACTATTAGTCAACGTCTTGTCTTAATAAATCAAAATACGTCTTACATTTCTGAACGGAGGGAGTATTTATATAAAGTATTACAAATATAATGTGATTGTCTAAATAAGCCTCCCGATTTGAAACAAAAGACTAATAATTATCGGAAAGAATGTTCTCTTTCCCATCATCGTCAAGAAATCATCGTAGAATCAGAAACCATAAATGTGCCGTCATACACCCGAAGGCAGGAAACTTCCAACCTCGCGGTCCCTATAAGGCTGGTCATAGTGGGAAGTAACTTAGACTAGTAACATGCATATGTTATTCGTCTATGTTACTACCTTCATAGTGGATAGTAACATATGTGTGGTACCATGCAAGTCTTCATTTATTTAGATGTAGACTCATTTTGCCTTGAGATACGTTATGTTATGGTATCATATTATGTTACCCTAAACACTTCTCTCCTCATTAACTACATGCCACATAAGCAAACTTGTCTTAGGGTGCGTTATGTTACTAGCTAAGTTACTCCCACTATGGCCAGCCTAAAAACGACCCATCCTTGCTAAACCCCTCGTCCCCAAGCCGCCAGCCAAAAACTCCCAGGCGAAAAACCCAATCACCCGGCAGGAGCGCCGCACAGTAGAGTCACGCACCGACTGACGCAACGCGCGCAGAAAGCAACACGCCCCCACCGCCCCCGCTTCCACCCTCCCTCCCATACCACCTCCTCCCTGCTCCCGAGAAAGACGCGCGCACGCTGCCAAACCCCAAGAACCCCACGCCGCCACCGGCCCAAGCAAAGCAGATCAGTGGGAGGCTCGAGGCGATGGTGTCGTCGGCGCTGGACGCAATGGCGGGGACGGCGTGGGGAAGGTGGCTGGGCCTGGTGGCGGCTGTGTGGGTGCAGTGCATCTCCGGGAACAACTACACCTTCTCCAACTACTCCGACTCCATCAAGACGCTCGTGGGCCTCACGCAGCTGCAGCTCAACGGGCTCTCCGTCGCCAAGGACGTCGGCAAGGCGTTCGGCCTCCTCGCCGGGCTCGCCTCCGACCGCGTCCCCACCTGGCTCCTCCTCGCCATCGGCTCCCTCGAGGGCTTCGTCGGCTACGGCGCGCAGTGGCTCGTCGTGTCCCGGACCGTCGCGCCGCTGCCCTATTGGCAGATGTGCGTCTGCCTCTGCCTCGGTGGGAACAGCACCACCTGGATGAACACCGCCGTGCTCGTCACCTGCATCCGCAACTTCCGCGGGAGCAGGGGCCCCGTCTCCGGGGTGCTCAAGGGGTACGTCGGCCTCAGCACGGCGATCTTCACCGACGTCTGCTCCGCGCTGTTCGCCGACGACCCCGCGTCGTTCCTCGTCATGCTCGCCGTCGTGCCGGCCGCGGTGTGCGCTGTCGCGATGGTGTTCCTCCGCGACGGGCAGGTCGTCGGCGGTGGCGCGGCGCCGGGCGGGCAGCAGGAGGACGACGCGCGCGGGTTCACCGCGATCAACACGTTCGCGGTGACCATCGCGCTGTACCTCCTGGCCGCCGATCTCACCGGCACCGGCGGCGGCGGCGGGCTCGTCTCGGCCGTCTTCGTCGCCATGCTCCTGGTGCTCCTCGCGTCCCCCGTCGCCGTGCCCGCGCACGTGTGGTGGAGGTCGTGGATGAAGGCGCGCAAGGCGGCGAACGCCGACGCCGAGGACGCGGCGGCGGGGTCAACAACCGCGCCACTGCTCGCGGCCAAGGCGGCAGCGGCGGAGAGGGAGGAGGCGGATGCGGAGGCAGAGGCGCGGGGCCCCGGCGAGAGGCCGCGGCTCGGGGAGGAGCACACGATCGTGCAGGCGCTGGCGTCGCTGGACTTCTGGCTGTTGTTCTCCTCCTTCCTGATGGGCGTCGGCACGGGGCTGGCCGTGATGAACAACCTGGGGCAGATGGGCGTGGCCATGGGCTACTCCGACATCTCCATCTTCGTCTCCATGACCAGCATCTGGGGCTTCTTCGGCCGCATCGCCTCTGGCACCATCTCCGAGCACTTCATCAAGTACGTAACGACCAGTACCTTCTCCACTTCCATGATTAGTCGCCATTAATTTCCTTCGGTCCTAGCTCCGTACCACGGAATCGGTGCCGTATCTTGATCAGAATTGAACCCCACCGTACCATTAGAGAATTAGAGATAACGCATGAATTGTGCAAAGATTTTTGTCGCTGTTGCTATCAGATAATGTCGGCTCGTCTGAGAAGTACAGAGATCTAAGCTGATTGGGTCGGCGGGAAAGGTTTCGACGAGCATTTCTAGGAAAAGATAACATGGTCAGATTACTAGTTGTCGAATCGTAGGGCGTACCACTGCCATTTTTACACATTCTAAGATCTATGATCGTATTGTTTCTCTCTTTTTGAAATAGCAACATATAGTACATCTAAATACTCACTCGTTATTCAATTAAATATTTTTTAAAATAATATAAGAGAATACTCTCCAGATCTCTGTATTCGGAAATGCATGCAGCAAGTTATTTATTACAAAAGTCTTAGAAAATAAAAAAAAATCCAAATGGCGAAAAAAGTGTCACATACCACAAGAAGCTTAATTATTACAAGCCTAAGTTGAGGTCAATTACTTGACACACTGGACGAAATTGCACGTATTCAGTAACCATATTTTGGTTAAACTGGACTAAAATGCCCTTCGGTGTTCTCTCGAACACGACCGACGAGGCAATAAAGCGGCGGAGATGGGCAAAAAGTAGGAGTTTTTTTTTGAGAAATCATGCTTTGGGAGCATAAAAGTGTCAACTTCGTGGAGGAATTTGCATCGCACTTCAGGGAGTATAAAATTGTCAACTTTTCTATGTAGTGCACGGCATGTAGCTCTTGCCTTTTTCCTGGAGTGTGGGCAGAGCATTGCCTTAACGCTTTAAGGAGAAAATCCAGATATTTTAAGCCTGATAGCGAAGGCCAATTGTACTTCTAATCGGTTCAGTACTAACTGAGATTATGCACAGATCGTGATACTTAAGTCAATATATAATGGAATCAATGTTTGCAGCTGGTTCTGTTCATTTCATTTTTGATACGTCTAACCATGCATCACTGAAAATTTTCAGGACAAGAGCATTGCCACGTCCGGTGTGGAACGCGGCCTCGCAGATCCTGATGGCCGTGGGCTACGTCGTGATGGCGCTGGCCATGCCGGGCTCCCTCTTCATCGGCTCGATCGTCGTCGGCGTCTGCTACGGCGTCCGCGTGGCGGTCACCGTGCCGACGGCGTCCGAGCTGTTCGGGCTCAAGCACTACGGTCTCATCTACAACATCCTCATCCTCAACCTGCCCCTCGGCTCCTTCCTCTTCTCCGGCCTCCTCGCGGGCCTCCTGTACGACGCGCAGGCCACTAAGGTGCCCGGCGGCGGCAACACCTGCGTGGGCGCGCATTGCTACCGCCTCGTATTTGAGGTCATGGCGCTGGCCTGCGTCGTCGGTTTCATCCTCGACGTCCTGCTGAGCCTCAGGACCAAGAGGGTGTACGCCAAGATCCATGAAGCAAAGAGGTCCAACAGGTCGGCTGTGGTGCAGAGGGTAAGTTAGGCACTGCTATCAGATTGATGAGCAATGGCATTTTGGAAGAACAGTATCTGTAAATTTTGTGCAATAAGGGGATTCATGCCTCGATTCTTTGGGCAAGATGGATGGATGGATGGATCGATTCAATTGGTATTAGCATACTGCCACGGAAATTCATGATGCTTATTGGATGGAAGTGTTGTTTTGTACTGACTGACTGAGAGGGCTGCAGAAATTGTGTGGCTTTCCCTTCAGTTTAGTGTGTACCCTGAAGAGAAGCTTGTAATGGTAGTGTTTGTACGATAGGATATACATGTAGCCTGGGAGAACGGTGTAATGATTGTACAATTAGCCTGCATGGTATACGAGCTCGCATCAATTCAAGTCAGATTTTGTTTTTTTGAAGAAACTTTTCTGTTTGGTCTTTCTGAGCACGGCTGAGTAGCAAGCACAACACAGTGCACGACGTCAGAGCACCGCAGCAGTCAAGTGCTTAGGCCTGCATTCTTCTGCAGCCACCACACCGTTCTTTTGCAACTAGGAAGGGCCTGCAACGGGTGCGCACAGTTTTCTTCAGGATATTGATTCTTGACCAACTGCGATCCTGCTTTTTTACTCGTCACATGGATAATCAGAATTCCATCTGTTTCGCCATGCACATTGTTGAAGTTCTCAGAAAGAAACAAGGTATGCAATGCTTTGAAGATTATATATAGTTTACTGGCACGGAAGTTTGTAATGGCTGATTCGAAGGAAGTGCCGTTTGTGAACTGCAGTGCTGACTTGGAGGTCTGCAGACTCCGTCAGTTTAGTGCGCATCTGGACTAGCATATATGTGTCCTGAATCTGAAGAAGAGGAGAGAACGTTGCAATTGTTGTACCGTTAGCCTGTACAGAACAAAGCACAACGTCAGAACAAGCATGCTTGCCTGCATTCGTTTGCAATTTGCAGGCCTGCATTGGTTGGCTCAGTCTCAAGGCCTGTTTGGTTAGCTCAATCTCAGGCCTGTTTGGATGAGCTTATTGGTTGGGTTTCTGGGTCAATCATGATAATTCAGCTCGATAATCAGTCATTTAAACCATATCAATTTAAAAAGAGGTAATTAATATTAAATTAGCATATAAACAAACGCTAAGACCACTAGGGACATTTGGAATGATTTTTACTCGCTGCCCCAGCTTTAATAGTCATATTATCAAACGATCATACAGCTCCGCAAAAGCTTTATTACAACAACAGTTTTCCACCACAGCTAGTAGCTAGTTTATAGGGGGTGTTTGGTTAGGCTGTAGCTTATTTAAAGGCAGCTGTCGGCTGTCTGCTGTGAAAAAGTTGCTGCCGGCTGTCTGTTATGGAATGTTGAGTTTCGGTTGTTTTGTTTGAGTAAAAAATGTGGATAATTAGTTGTCAACTACAAGAGCAATCTCCGCACAGCATCCCTCAAAAACCAAGAAAGCATCTCAAAATGTGTTTTTGTTTTGTACACTAGTTTTGGCTTATAACCAGGGAAAGCAGCTTTTAAATATTTAGTGTTTGGTTGGGCTTTTAGCTTATAAGCAGAGAAAACCATAATAAAAGGCTAACCAAACATCCCCTATAGCTGCTTTCGGATAAGCCAGTCTAACCAAATAAACATCGCAACGTGAAAAGGGAAAAGATCGCGCCTCCAGTAAATTCTCTTGGGCATCCTGTGAGAACTGTCATACAACACCCTGACTGGAGAAGCGTAGTTGTCGCCGGCGCGGCCTTTGCTGGTGGCCGCTGCCGATCTGGGGAATGGCTGCAGCGGCGTCGGGCGGATAAAGGATTGAAGGGAAGGAGGAGTCGTCGTTGCTGCTTTGCTCTCTATCACGCCGACAACTGGGCCAAGCGTGTCGTACAGCTCACATGTCAATGACGCCAATTCGCGATCCGAACCTGGGTCTCTCTACAACCGTTGGATGGAAATCACGCGGCCCACATCGCAGTTCGAACAAATAGTACAGGTATTTCTGTACTCCCCTTTATTATTCAATTTTCTGCAGGTTTGTCTTGTCTTTGTTATGAAGTTAAACTAGGCACTTTGAATTCCATTGCAAGGAGAAAATATCTTGTCCCTCCATGTGAATATTAACGTCCTCGTCAGTTGTGCCTTGTTATTGACAGCTGAAAGTGTGTAGAGTTGATTTGACAGGTAGTGGGTATAATAGGATGCTGATTCAACGGAGAGCGTATTTTTCGGTGGTCCATGATGCTTAATATCGTGTCCCTGTCATAGTCGTTCAGAAGTTTTAACGGCTCACAATTGGTTAACCTGTAATTCTAAAAATCTATTCGGTGTCAACTTTTCTTCCCTTTATTCCGAAGAAGGGTACATCAATGGCACTTCGCCATAAAAGCACACGTTGAAAACTAGTGCATCGTTGAAATTTCCTTCCATACACTTTCAGCAGATTTAACACTGAGATTAAGTGAATGAACAACACCTTTGTAAAAGTGAGTTCTCTGTTTTTTTGGAATAGATGTTTTCTGTAGTTGAATAATGTACCTGCAACATTTCTCTATACGAGCATACTGAAGAATATGATACTATAGACCTATAAGTGAAGGATCCTGATTCTCTCCAACCTGCTGGTTAATTCCCGTTAAAGAATCATGCAGCATCAACTTGACTTAGTTGAAACTAGCACCGTGTCCCACGAAATTACGTAGGAAATATTTTTAATTATTTTTATTTTTTTATCTATATGCTTGATATTAGATTAGTACAGGAAATAAACGTTTAAATCGCGAGCCAGCCTGTACTGAGCCATTTATTTTGGTACAATTATGATGATCTATCGGATGTGATCTGTTTAATTATCTTTATTGTTTTACCTGTACGCGTGATATTAGATCAATACTAATTATACGAGAAATATTGTTAATTATCTTTTTTTAATTGTACGTGTGATATTAGATCAGTACTAATTGCACGAACCGGCCAGACATTAGATTAGTACAGGAATAAAAGTTCAAATCGTGAACCAGCATGCTAGTCGTCGTACCGAGTCATCTATTTAGGTACAGTTATGAAGATCTATCGGCTATGATCTGTTTAGGTATAGTTATGAAGATTTATCGGCTTATCGGCTGTGATATGTTTAGGTATAGTTATGAAGATCTATCGGTTGTGATCTGTTTAGATACGGTTATGAAGATCTATCGGTTGTAGTTCATTAATAATAAAAGGGTCCACCAGATTAACACTTGGATGTTTTGCTTTGTGAGAATTTCTAACCTCTCTTTATTTTTTTTATTGTATTCTGCTTTTAGTATATAGTAGATTCGTTGTTACTTCACTGTCATGTTAATTTAGACTTAGTTTTCATTTTATTAATGCAAATATCTTTGCTACGTTCTTGACTGATTCATACACAGGTAGATATTTTTCTATAGCGACGACGCCAGGTGTTATCTACCCTAACATCAACTTAGCAGGCATATTCCTAATAACTTTACCTAAGATATTTTGGAGCACCTCAAAAGGATGTAAAAAGAGAATAATACAGGTAGGTTTGTGAAGGAAGCTACTAAAGCAAGAAAGCCCAACGGAAGAGTACTGTACTTTTTCTTACTTTATTTTTTTTGCAATGAGATTCGATTCAGGCATCAACATGGCAATTGCCAAGCGGAGGCTTGGGAATATTCTCTCTCTGTCATTGGTTCAAAGTATTCTAGGGAGCACTAATAATGTCCAGCCATAATAATTGACATCACAGTTCAGAGGCTTATGTCATCGTTCACAATTCTGAGTGGTCACAATTTTTTTTTAAAGCATGAAGCAGCTAAACATACTACTAATATCTCGGTGAGTAAATTAAGTGCATTATAGGTCCTTTAATTTGTGTCACTTAGGTTCATAAGCTCTCAAACTGCATATTTATGTCCATAAACTTTTTGAAGTGGATTACACTAGATCCAAAAATCACTTTACTGACTTTGACCACACAAGTGACACGTTTATTACGCTACTGTGACATCTAGTCATACGGGGCTCACATGTCAACCACATGAGCTTGTTCGTTCCATCTTTTTCGTCTTCTTCCCCTTCGTCAGACACATGCGACTCTCCTCTCTCCTGGCTCTCGATGCCGGTGACACCTAGCCCTCTTTCCAATGGGATGCCGCCGATGAACTGCTTCTCGTCGTCCGCCTCCATCATTTGCTTTGCTTCCTCCTTCTGCCCATCAAACACAAAAGGCCACACAAATAATCTGGTAGGGAAATCTGAGCTCCCTCCGCATGTCGTGGCACTGCAGTACTTAACTCTTCTGCTTTCTCGACACGAGTCTGTAGGGGTCCCCGCGGTGGTGCTTTTGCCTTCTCGTGCGGAATAGGGGAGATGCTATGGCACAGCTCCAATGAAGATCCGACCAAAACTTACCGAGGCTTAGGAATCCAAGAGCTTACATGAACTCATCAATCGTGCCATATTGGATTCAGAAATCTCGTCGTGAGTTGGTGAGGGCGAGTGCACAGTGGTGGTGTACAAGAGCAAGGCTGCAACAATGTGAGATTGATCTTGGAGTGGTGGGGATAACTTTGGGATGATATTGTGATGCCAATGGAATCTTTAGTTGGAAGAAATGATGAGAAGGGCAAGCAATTTGGCTAGAAACTCATTGGCCATGGAAAACAAAGGAATCAGGTACACTTCATGCCATCACTACATCTTATTCATGTGTGCATACCACATGCACATATCGGTCATCAATATATATTGCGCATGTTGGAATAATTAGCACTTTTGGGTTTATTTTAATCCAGGTATAAGACATGACTATGAATATTGCCATATTAACATGTGAACATGGCACGTGTGTGGACATGCTAGTAATCACCAAGAAACAATCAAGCATATCTACATCAAGCGTATGTGCTAGCATAGTAGTTTGGAATATGACAAGAGAGTTTGTTATACCTGCCGCTGCCTATAGGTAAAGTAGAGGCGTCAGCGTTGACGGCAAGCGGGTCGATTTCCTTCGGTGATGCTGTGATGAAATAGACGAAGACGATGTCAAGAAAGTAGCGGACGTAGACGAACAACGAGAATGTAGCGGTCATCGTGGAAGTAGATGAACAACGAGGATGTAGCAGTCGTCGTGGAAGTAGATGAATGGCAAGCATTCGCAACAAATGCGACTTCCCAAAAGCATTACTCGTTACTCTATTAATGTCATGTAATTGCTCTTTTCGTCTGAGTGAAAAAACCAGCCATTTTATGTTTTGCCATTAACCGAACATAAATTCTTGAGAAACGGTACATGCCGGCATCCCGATTCGTGGCTCCTGTCGGTCCAGCGCAGAGCCGTCCGATCCCAACTACGAATCTAACGGTGTTTACTCTCGCCTATATATTTGGTCAATTGCCTCCCCAAATTCAGTCGGCTGGTTTGGAGATTCCTAGCTCATCAGACCGAGAAGCCCGTGCTGTCGTCGCTGCCGTCGCTGTCGCCGGTGCCAGGCGTGATCGGCATGAGGAAGACGCTGGTGTTCTACCCCGGCCACGCCCCCAACGGTCGCAAGACTGACTGGATCATCCACGAGTATCGCCTCTAGTCCAACGAGCAGGCACCCACACAGGCAAATTAAAACTCATGATCCATTCATCCATTAATTTCTCTGCATGTTGAATTGAGTTCGTGGCCTGATTAATTTTGCTTGGATTTGATCGATCGATCAGGAGGAAGGGTGGGTGGTGTGATGCGCGTTCGTGAAGCCGGTGCCCAACCAGCAGCACAGATCGCCCTACGGTGGTGGCGCCGGCGTCGGCGCCTACCCGATGATGATGAGCAGCAGCTACAGCTCCAATAATTACTACTACTATGACAACCCTAACGCCGCACGGCTGATGGTCACCAGCGGCACTCCAAATGACCACAGATCGGCGAAGTCCAAGAAGGCGCACTTGTACTCTGACATGCCGCCGCCACTCCAAAGCCCGACACTACTCGACGGCGACGACGAAGGCTACGCTTCGCAGACCAGCGGTAGCTGTGCTGCCGGACGATGATGGAAACAAATTATTGTTGTATACGAAGCAATGTTTTGTTGTATAGGAAACAAATACCTGGATGAAAGAAACCAATTAAACCAATTTTGTTTCAACGACGTGTGTTGCATTGGTTCAACAAGTTTGTTGCCTATGTCTTAACTATATGTTTCTGTATCACGACAATAATGTTTCCACGCATATATACTCTGGCCAATCTAATCGTGCATTAAACCAATTAAATGGGCAGTTTGTTTCCTAAAATTTCGGGATCAGTTTCCTTAAAAATCGGATCTACAATGTGTGTTTCTATTGTTGTATTGGTTCGAAAATTTTATTACGCAAGGATTAGTAAAGTGTTTCCCTCTTGTTATACAAATAGTTCCATGTTGCATTAACACAGTTGTCCATGTTTCATATTATCACTACAATTGTTTCCTATGGTCACTAAAAATATTTTCCGTAAATTTAACTAATCATATTTATTGCGAATCTTATGGTCAAATCAGACGGCTATGCACTATGCCGATAGAATGCACAAATCGACATGCCGATTTGTAGCGGTCGCGTAAATTCTTTTATGGTAGCGGTCGCGTAAATTCTTTTACGGTCACCTTTTCTCGCTTGTTCACCACGCCACGTCATGGCCGCTCGCTCTGCAGCTATGCCTTGCTCAGTGCTCACACCACCCTCGAGCTCCTTGACCCTGCACCATGATGAGCGATCAAGGAACGGCTCGGCTGGGAGCTAGCGATTCAATGTTAAACCGGGATAATACCCCAAAATACCTTTACGTAAAAGAGAACTCACAAACAGTAAATGTCTAAATTACCCTATAATCGATGATTGGTCTGATTCAATACTACTCTCTCCAAGCAGTAGGAAAATGTATTGTAAAAAGTCTCATCCATTATACATGCTTATTAATAGCTTTCCAGTGAGGCCAAACTGTTTTTGTTCAATATGCCATAATTATTTTGTCAATTATTTTGTCAAACATTACTTACTTTACCGAGCCATCTAAAACTTAAATTGGTGGGTCATGAGTAGGTGATTATTCTCCTTTTCTTCCGATGACCATATCTTCCTGGGCCACCATAAACCTTTTCAATTAAGATTGTCCCTCATTTTATTTTGCTCTGACTCACCATATCTTCAGTTTTCGTTTTCCAGAGCACTGTTCTCCGACTCGATCCCATCGTAATAATGGATTTGTGGAATCGCTCTCTTCAATGAGAACATTTACATGTTTACAAACATGAAAATTCCTCCTTTTTCGAGTCTCTATTCTAAGACAACTTGCTTAATTGTTCAAAGAGCTCAGTAAGACAGTCATGAGAAGGAAGAACAAATGTCATAGCTTACGTGGAAATTACATTCTGGGGACAACATGGGTTAAGACCTGGATTACTTCCACAACCTCGAGACACGCCCTTGGAAAATGCTGAAGGAATGTCAAAATTTCGCAATAGTTAGTACTATTTTTTACGTCTCAGAAAAATCAAAAGGAAGTCATGACTAAGAAGAGACGATAAAATGGAATCTTACCATACTTTCCTCGTTTATAATACAGCATGTGACAAAGAAGAAAAATAAAGTCAAATAAAACATAATATATTAGGACATCTATAAAAGTAGAATCAATCGTCGACATTAATGTTGAAAATAATACATGCAATATGTTGCATCTTAAACTGACTCTATATAAAAAATTAGCATTAAATGCAGCATCGTATAAAGATAATAAGATTAACTTTAGAGTTTTTATTCTTCATAGTCTAGAGTCAATTTTGCTATCTCTTATTTTTTTTCTCTCCTCTACATCAGTAATTATCTTATATGACAGAATGAAGAGGTAACTCACATTTCATCTTTATAAATGTCCTTATACACAGAAAGAAATAAACTAACGCAGGGCGTATTAGTTGACTCGAGAGACACCATCGCAATAGCACTAGTAACCATTGCTGCCACCTCGTCGATCCCTCTATCCACAAGCAAAAGGCTGAAGAATTTTCTCATCACGTCCGTCCTCATCCTGCTTTCTCCAATCTCCTTTCGAAATCCGAAAGCAACTCCGGCCACCACTCCTGCCGATCGATCAAGAATCTTGTCATTAGCTAGTGTGACACGAGCAAGGCAATGGCCGCTGCTGCTAGCGCGGCCTGGAGCACCAGCGATGACGCCGCCGCCGACGCCGTTGTCGCGGCGTCGGTTTCGCCGGTCGCCAGGATCGCCAGCCACGAGTCGGCCGCGTGCTGCGCGCCGTCGTCGTCGCTCGGCCTCGGCGACGGCTCCTTGCTTGATTTCTGGCTGTAGAAATTAATTGTCAGCAGCGCTCTGGTCAGAACATGACACAAATGTTCATGAACAAAGATTAACGCCATGATGAAATTGAATGTTTAGTAAGCAACGGAGAGTGAGAGATGATTCCAAGCTTTTTCTGGAGTTCTCCGTGGGGGTTTTCCCAAGTTGGCATGGGCAGCTTTTAACGCAGGGAGGTCACTGGTGACCATACATGGTGGCGAAGGAACAAAGGCGAAGCTGGCGGCAAAAGAAGAGAGGCGAATAATTTAAAGCAGCAGCAGCTCCTCTTCTTTTCGCTCTCAGCTGCTTATCCTTTCGCCATCTCAGTTTGATGCCTCTTTTTGTCAGAAAAATGCATTTTTCGAAGTAACCTGCAAGATGCTCATATTCTCCGGCCATTATATTCCGTCAGGTTCCTCTGGTCTTGTGCCACGACACACTCTCTTGCAAAGACTTTATGTTGGTTATTTTTTGAATCGATTTGGCTGTTCGATCTTCAATCGGACGGCCATCCATGTGATTAGAAGGCATGTTTAAGGGATGATAACAATGCACACGCGAAGGGCCATAAGAGATTGAGTCCGATAAGAGTGTACTCAAACAAACCCGAAATAGGCATATTTTTTGTTTTGCTAATTCTTAGTTGTCTGAAATTTTTATAAATCTCAGTCACATAAAATTGCACATTACTTAGTCTAAAATTGCAGTCTAGAAAATGTACAATTTTAGTGAAAAGTTATAACTTTTAGTCTCTACGCTATACTAGAGTGAGGGTGGAATGAGGATGGTTGGATATTGATCAAAAGCTTAGAAAGGTGACTAGCTTCATTTGGAAAAGGGATGATGAATATCTTGCTAACGAAGGACACTCTCTCATGAATTGGGCCATAGTGTGCCAGCCTAAGGAACTTGGGGGCCTTAGAGTCGTCAACCTCGACAGATTCGCCAGAGCACTTAGGCTTCGATGGTTTGGTATCAGTGGACCGACCCTAGGAGGCCATGAGTCGGATCACAACTCCCCTATGACACGGTAGATATGGGACTTTTCTGCTCTTCCATGGTTATCACCATCGAGGATAGAAAGAAAGCTCTTTTTGGCATGACACTTGGATCAGCGACTGCATGCTTAAAATTAGAGCTTTGGGTCTTTACAAGATTATAGATATGTGGCAATAACGCTTAACAACAACAACTGGATCATCTCGGTGGCCCGCAGAAATTCTATTGTGTTCATGGCAGAATTACTTGATCTATGGGCACTGTTACGATATTTCCACATTAATCCCTCTACCCGGACTCTATTCACTAGCGTTGGAATAAAACCGGAACCTACATCGCCAAGTCAGCATACGTTGCTTAGTTCTCAGCTGCTACTTGACGTTCAAGCTATGGAAGATTTGGAAGGCAGCTAAGGAGCCAAAGTGTCATCATGTAATTCGTCAAGGGATGGAGTCCTCTCCCTCTTAAATAGGAGACTCATTTATAAATAACAATTTTTTTCTTAATGGATAGTAGTGCTCTTGCTGGTCCTTCAAAGAATTTTTTTTAAAAAAATTCAGAAGACAAGGAATGCGCGCAACAAAAGCCCGAAGCATGGGTGTACGTACCTGTTGGGGGTGGTGGCGCGGGGGCAGAAGGTGATGGAGTAGACGTCGGAGCCGGAGCAGGTGAAGGTGGAGGTGGCGTCGTCGTAGGCGTAGCTGTAGGAGCGCGGGCACGCCGTCTTGAACACCTGTGAGTAGACGGAGGGGCGGCACGTGTCCGGGTTGCCGAACTGCCCGCTGCAGCAGTACTCCGGCCGCCCGAACGCCTCGCACGCGCTCCGGCACGCCTGCGCCTGCCCCGGCGCCCTCAGCTCCGCCGGGCACCGCTCGTTCAGGTCGGCGACGCACCCCCGTCCCTGGGCACCCCGCCGCCGCCGCCTCCACCACCACCGGTACGTTGTACCCGTCTACCAGGCTCACGTCGTAGTAGTCCTTCCCGCCGCCGGCGGCGGCGAGCGTGAACTCCACCAGCGTGGCGGGCGGGGCCGCGCCGGAGCCGTGGCACTCCACCTCGCCCGAGCCGCAATCCCCCGTGGCGCACACGCCCTTGCCGGACCCGTCGAACGCGCAACCCGTGCGCGCCCAGAACCGGCCCGACCACCCGGCCGGCGCCGCCAGCGACCGCGCCTCCCCCGCGCCCAGCGCGAACCCCGTCGTCTGCAGCGGCGAGCTGCCGGAGTTCGCCAGCACCCCCGGCCACACCATGCCGCCGCACCGGTTCGTGAACGTGAACGTCACGCCGGCCACCAACCCTGCATGCACGCACCATCAGTAAGCCTTCACCCCACAAAAAGCAACATACCCAACCACAATAAGAAACCAAGATTCGCCACTGCCGATCACACGATACCTTGAAAGACTGACAGGATGACGAATAGGAGCCAAGCAATCGAGGCAGACATAGTGATCAAAGAAGCCATTGCACACACACCGGTATATCTGAAACCAAATCCAATTTTAAGCGAGTGTTGTGTACTTGTGTAAGCCTGAAGCTGCAGCAACTAGGATATGATGATCAATTATGGCAAGAGTGGCTAAGATGGTTCTTGAAATGGCAGTGTCAGCTAACCATATAAGGCAAGTGATGGTGGTTAAGGAGAAGTTAGAGGACGAACTGAAGTGGCCACTGCCACCACCAAGTCGCTTAGGCGTGCTAGCTAACTCGTGCAGTTGTGTAGGCTCACTCGTTCGCACGCCTGGCCATTTTATAGCTCGCATGTGACGTCAGCTGCTGGCGTCCTCCTGCTGCTGCTGCATTTTTCCACCTCCTTTTTTCCTTTGCTCTTTTCTTTTCTTTTCTCTCCTCATGGTGAGCAATGGTATGGATAATACTGGGAATTACTATTTTGCCTTCTTCCCTTTTTTTTAAATCTTATTCCGTTGCTATTTGGGCTGAGATTTTTTTATTTTTGTCAAAAAGATAAGAAAAGACAGGAATTTGGGAGCGAATTGACATGCTTTGTGGGAAAGGAAGCAGCAGAGCATGTTGGAGAAGATGACCCTGCGATTGCCCATTGATCCTTCGTTTTCTCGGCCCGACACTGATGACTGTAGTGTTGGTACTTGGTAGGCAGGTGAACGCTCGCCGTCTTGGAGGTGACCTCACGATGGCTCCTCCGTGTGCTGTTCCATTTGGGCGCGCCTGGCGTTACGCATATCTTGTTTTTGTGTGTATGCGACTCGTCGGTTTGTACACGACAATGCGATCAAACAACATCTAGTGATCGAGTGATGTCAAGCTTCCGTTTTTCAAATTCTTCTTGCAGCGGAAAACGAGGAGAAATGATCGATCGATCTAGATGTCCGGTTTTGTGACTCGAATTCGGTCGACGCAGCCGCACGTTCCAGTTCGTTTGGAATGTAGTAGAACACAAGGTAAGTGCGATGAACACTGCAGGAAACACGAGGCTGGTAGATAGAGTATCATTTTCACGACGACTCGGCAATATATTGCTATCTCGCTCACATCGCTGGACGCTGCTTTCTGGAGAAGCAGCAGGCGGCAGCGGCTAGATTCTTTGAACGCTCGAGCAATCCAGGCCAGCGGAAAACGCAGCGAGATGGCACGCTCTAGCGATCGAAAGCTACGTGTGTTGCAGCTTTCCGCCGTGTATGCTAGCTAAGCAACGTTGATAAAGCTCTAGCTAGATACTGTTTCTTTCCTTTTTCACGTGACAACGATACGTTTGCCAGCTCGCAGATCGAACTACATGCTGCACCAATATGTTCATACGTTACCATGGAAGATCAAGCTACCAATATTTGCTTCTTCAGAAAAAAGTTACCAAGATTTAGTTTGGTCCATTTGTACCCAGTTGATTTACGGATAGACTATAAGAACTGCCCTGTGTTCATCCGATCTGAATCTGAATAATGCAGATACAACTTTCTCTGGTCAACTCTGTCGACGATCGATTCTTCAGGCGGAAGCAAAACGAAAGGAACGATTTGCGCACCAACGAACGTGCGAGCTCGAGCGCGCACACTGCTGCATGCCGTGTAAAGCGCATGATCGGTGATCATCTACATATCGGATAAGAGATCAGGCACTACCATCTTTGATCTTTCCCTGCTCCGATGCCTCCTCTTTTTCATCACCTTGTAGCACTTTTTGAATCTTTTTTCTGCTTCATCGTCGTCTTCCCTGCCACCGGCCGGGGGAGCAGAAAAAAAGATGGCTCTCGCGCGCGCGGTGGTCACTCTCCACTGTTCTCGTCCTGCATTGGCACCGGCAAAGCCCAAGCATGCAGGAGTCCACCATGCATGGCGAGGAGCAGCAGCAGATTCCAACTTTGCATTTCTTTCGCCTACCTGACGATCTCTTTTTTGCATAGTTCCATGTCCCTTCGGACTGATTATTCGTCTGTCTGAGCTACATACCTTTGCTTGCCGAGGAGGAGAAATGGCAAAGGATGTGTCATTTGACCTCGAAATAGTTGTATATGCAAGTACGCTGTTGCTACGGTGCGTGCCATTATTCATTCCTGTGTTCTTGGACGCATGGCAAATTGGCAGGTAGCTCCAATTTTCTTGGCCTGCTACTGTTTCACCCGATATGAACTTTCAGGTAGTTCAAGTCACTAAGTAGGTGCTACTGAGGTGGAGTCCTTGCGTCGCCATGTCGATCTCGACGTGACTGCGGGCAGCATGTAGCAGAACAGCAACGGGCAACGAAGAAATCGATCGAGGGCATACTTTTTTTATATAGGAAATATCTGTATATTATAGAGGTAAGGAAAATACACCAGATATCTCTAGAACGGGACAGCTGTCCCAGCAAACTTGCAGAAAAACCCCTAAACAAAGAAAAATTACAAAGAGGTCCCTGGAGGAAATTCCGCCAGTCTTGCGCGGAGCGGAGGAGGGCGACGAACCGAGAATCGCTCGAACGACCTGCGAAGAAGAATAGAGGACGAAGCCTCGGTGACATGCCACATCTGCCGTCTGCCGCAAGAGGCGGATCTGAAACTCGTTGAAAGACTCGTCGGCGGGGGCGGAGCCCCAATCTTGAGCAGGATTCCGATCTCATCCCGGCCACCGCACTCGCACCGACCGACCCATCCGCAACCGCCGCACGAAGAACGCTTGAGGGGAGCAGCTGGCCGAAACAAACTCGGGCTCGTCGTCGCCGCAGCCGGCGCCGAGTCAGAGCCGACCACCGCGGTCGGACTCAACTGCACCGTCGAGCTCAGAAGACAAAAGCTCACTAGCTCCTCAATGACGCTGGAAGAAGCGCCACCGAGACGGGGCTGGAGCCGGAGCACCAAAAGCCCAAGCGTCGCCGCCGCCACCGCCAGAACGACGCCGCATCAGGCACTAGACCTACGAAAACCTAACATATCTACACGCTCGACACGAAGATCCGAGGCTTCCCCATCCTCCCGCCGCCGGAACGGCGAACGGGAGGAAGGGGAAACGACGGATTCGCCGGCGGAAGACCAGAGAAACGAAAGAGCCTCCCTCACTCCTCTCTCTACTGTAGCAGAAAGAAAAGGGTAGAGGTAGGTCCTGTTCCTTGTCTGTTGAGGGCATACTTTTTAATTATGGAAGACTATGCTCTCCCGTGTCTATTATAATGCCATAGTAAATGAGTAGCAAGCTGAAAATAACATGATAAGTCATGTAATAGATAAAAGTCAAAATATTAAATAGTCTGTTAGACGTTCGCCATCCAAACTACCACATAAACTTTTTGATAAACAACTCTAGTATCTTTCAAGTGTTCTCACGAGTGATTTGGACGAAATCTTAAATTTCTTTATGCTTAGCTAAAATTCTCAAAAAGGTCACCCACGTCCAAACGTTAGACCCCCCGGGATATCTCCGTTATTTTCGTGATTGCAGTTTCTAGCGAGCTCCTTTTATTTTTATTTTGAAGTAGTTTCAAGTGAGCTAATATATATATATAAATAAAAAACGAGGCAACGGATGCGTCATGTCAATGCCATGTCCAGCAAACGACGAGATAAGTCAAGTTGCACACCTAAAAGAAGGGAAAGGGGGCATATGCATATGCAGATTGATCTGTGCACGGACCAGGCGAAAAGATGAGATTTGGGGAAGGAGGCGCTAGCTCTTCGCCAAGGATATAAAGCGATTATCTGCGTCTGCCATGTCGGCATTGCACATCTGCAGCAGCCGCTTTCCGTAGCCTTTCGAGCCATTTCTGGATGCTGGTGTAGTGGGTGCTACGAGGATATCAGCATATCAGACGTTAATTTTTGTTATCTGCTCTCTTTCTTCTTCGTTTTATTGCTTGTTAGATGCTAATCGCTGGGGCCCCTGGGTACGTATACCTACCTGAGTGCCTGTCTCCTTTTCTCTCCTCCTTTTGGGTAGTCAGAGCATTCCTGGCATCTCTGATGTTTTCCTAGAGACAGTGACAAAATGCAGACAGGAAAATAAATACGAAATTGCTATTGTTTAGCCGATAGAGATTTCCGTTAGGTCTCGGTTGACTCAACGGCTCACTTTGAACTGAGGTATCCGAGGCGGTTGCAATTATTCAACCGCCTCGGATAACATGCCAGCCGTTTTTTTTTAAAAAAGACCCTACCCGGCACTGCCGGGTAGGGTTTCACTAAAACGGTTGTAACTTTTACATGCGGTGTCCGTTTTGGGTCCACGACCACTCAAAATGACCGTATCGACGAGGCGCATCTAAAAAATCTACTCGTCTTTAGACCTGTATAATTTTTCACCTCCAAATTCGGCCTCTAAGACTGACTTTTACCCCTCCGAACGAAACATCGCCTCTTCCGACCCTCCGTTGAACTTCTTCCCGAACTCCAAATGCAGTAATTTTTATAGATTTTGAACCGTGAGGGAGTAGAGCTGCTAACAAAAAATACAAGAAAAAATTTTAAAAATAAAAAATTCACCGACAAATTCGGCCTCTAAGAGTGACTTTTGCACCGAACGAAAAATCGCCGCTACCGAACCCTCCGTTGAACTTCTTCCCGAGCTCCAAATGCAGTAATTTTTGTGGATTCCGAACCGTGAGGGAGTAGAGTTACTAAAAAAATAAGAGAAATTTTTTTAAAAATAAAAAATTTAGGCACTAGTAGAAAACTAGCCGAAAAATACATAAATCTTGACTTGGGAGGGTCTTCCTTACCTCAAATCGAAGCGAAACTGCCGTGAAGCCTCCACCTTATTCCTACCGGAAGAATGATGGGAAGAGAAGAGCCTCCTTGCGATGGGAATGATGAGAGGAGAAGGAAGGTTGAAGGGAGGAGAGTAGAGTGGAAGGGAGAAGAAGAAGAAAATCTGGATCTGGTCTCTCCCTATGCACTGAATCGAATATATAGTCCTCTGCCACAAGCACTGAGGAAAAAATTTCAGGTTTTGAAATTTCGGAGTTAGCGGGATTCTGAAATTTTGGGTTTGAACACATCCGAGACGGTTGTAAATATATAACTGCAGCGATACGCACAGACGAAGTGCCTTCTCGACTATACATATCACACAGAGTAGCAAGACAGAAGCATTGCAGTGGTCCATATATTACAAACTTGAAGTACAAACTCGAAGAACAACATAAGATATTACAACTGTTTCCCAAAAGTATGGGAAATTTAAAACCGTTATCGTTTGGCTACAGCAAAAGACTTTTCTACAACTCTCACCTATCCGACCTATTATATCTACTCGGTTGCGTTGTCGTCGCGGTAGTCGTAGTAGTAGTCCACACCTTCTTCTTCTTTCGTCGATGTCGGTTCTTCAGCTTCTTCTTCGTCAACCTCGACGTACACGATCTCCTGCTCTGCCGTCGGCTCATAGTCTAATCAAAGGAATTAAGATAGAGGGATGAGTACAGAAGGTACTCAACAAGTCCAGGAATAACAAAGAGGTGTTTGATGCACTAGCTACTGAGAACAGCAATGCTCTCCAAAGCAATACAAGTTTTGTGAGATAAGAGAGTCAAGTTTTAGTTTAGAAGACTAATGATCTCCTGCCTCACAAGCTGCTAGGATTCCCGATGAATCCCTTCCTTACCGGGTTCGCAGTTCCAACCGGGAACACGGAGTGACTCAGCCACAATTCTATACACTCTGCAAAGGTGCGCAACTGTACCCACAAACAAACTTGGTCATGTGTCTGAGTTTGCAAGGCTCATTCACATTCCCCCGATCACAAAGCCTTTTCGCTGCCCGCTCGGTCATACTCCACGTCGTAGTCCGTATAGGACTACCGGTCCCCAATTCAATTGTGGCTAACCCAACGGTCAATACCACCTTTTCAAATAAGATGTGGCTAGTCCGGCGACCGATACCACTTGTTCAGATAAGATGTGGCTAGCCCTGCGACTAATACCACTTGAATAAATTGTGGGCAGCCCTATGGCCGAACCACATCAACAACTGTGGGTAGCCCTATGGCCAAACCACCTTCCCGGTAGCCGATCCCACTACCGAGGTCTTGCGTTCCCAGGGGAGTATGAACCTAGGACAAAGGTACTTCGGCTCAGCCCCGCCCATACAGGGTATGTGGTATGCGCGATAGCTACGGCCCTTGAACACAATCGATCATTGGTTGCATTAACCTTATATGAAATAAACCCGTGTGATGAAATCCACCTTCCCAATGTGCCATCCAGCACCCATACCAGGATTTCACCACCCACCATGCCATCGCCCAAGAACCGGCGATCCAAAGCAAAACAACAGTTGATTCATATTTAGAAAATAGATTTTTGGTGCATGTTATAGACAAGAGGGAAGTTTCGGAAAACGTTCTCAACGGACATGAACAAGAAACTGGACTTGCCTGGTAACGGATAAGTAGTGGAGTTCGACTGGTCTGCTTGCGGAACTCCGGTTTCTGAAGGAAAACAATAAAGTCCGATAAGGACTTATTCGGAAAATTCCAAATATGAATGTATATGACATGACATTATGCATATATGCGTGTATGGCGTACTCCAATTGTTTGAAGGAATTAGCTATAGTTTTCTTAAATATTTTCCTTAGAAGGTTTAGAATAATCCTAATGTTACACATTTTAAACCTTGTGCTAATTCTTCGCATGATAACATTTAACCATTTTAGCCTTTGATTACTCCACTTGAAGGTCTAATAATTTTATTTGTACCATCCATTTTAATAAGGAAAAACAGATAAGATCTTATGAGATTACCTTTAGGGTTTAATTTCTTTTTTTTAAAGAATAACACATTTTACTCAATTTAAAGCAATTCACAACTTAAACATATATGTATGTACCCATAACCCCATTTGTATTTACTTCTTCTCTTTTCTTGCTTTAAAGGAACATAAATACATGTATCTATATATATATAGAGAGAGATTTTCTTTCTAATCATTTTCTTAACTTTTATTCCATTTCTCTTTTTATTTTATTTTTTAAATAAAAGCCCCCGGTCGGCTTGGCCGGCCCAAAGGCCCGCTCTGTGCCTTGCTCTTTTCTCCATCCCACACGCCTCCTATTCCTTCCTCGGTTGCTCCATGCGCCGCCGCTCCCAGGGCTCGCCCCGCCACCGGTTCTTCATTCGGCGCTGGTGCCACCCCGGCACTTCTCCTCGGCGCCGCTCTGGCGCAACCCGAAGCTCGGATTCAGCCCCGTTGCCCCCTGTTTGGTTGGTCGTCTCACCGCTCCCTTCGGCGCCTCGCCTCGGCCGCCGCCCGGGTCGGCTGCGGTCGGCGTCGCAGCTCCGCCATCGGGGCTCCGTCGGCCCGCCCCCGCTGGTGGCGCGCCTCGGTGCTCGTGCCAACTGACTTGTTCTCCCGGTAAGTGTTCTTCCCCAATATCCTTCTCTATTTCCCCCCAATTTCTAGTTCTAGGGTTCTTCTCTCATCTGGTAAGCATTCTCCTCTGAAATCCTATTTGCTACTGAGCTCCCAAGATTTATTGGTAATTTGGCCGGTTGATCTCAGTCCTGTGCCGATTAGTTCATCATATTGAGAGAACAGATGCTTCACTTAACCTCTAGTTCATTGCCTTATGGTTTATTCTTATATTTGCTATTCGGTACCTCTGAATACTAAGCTGATACCCCAATTTACTTGATGGTTATACCCTTCTTATTGTGCTGATTCAGCTATATAATTAAGGACAATGACTGATGCCATTGCTGATCTTAGCCTCCTTTGCCTTGCCTACATGTGTATACATGTTTCCATGTCAGTTTTGTTAACTGAGAAGAACAGATGCTATCTCTTGTTTCTTTAGCTAGCTTACACTGATACTTTACATTTGAACATTGGTTGGTTGAATTGATAAGAACAGATACTCTGTAAAGTTGCCTAATAGATGCCTTATTCCATATATATATGATGATTTTTCTAAGAGAAATCTGAGAAACGGTATATAAGAATAGATGCTACACTAGCTACCTAAATAAAACCTTGTGATGATTTTAGGGTTCAAAGAAAGGTTTGGAAAGAGCATCATTTGATGAGAATAGATACTATAACTGCTCTACTAAAATCTGAGGGTCCTTGCTACTACTAATCTATTAGATATGCATATGCGAGGTTTTGTATTCTACAATGATCTTCTACCTTGTTTCGGTTTGGATGTGGTAAGCTGTTGGATCTTTTCTTTGCTCTAGCTGATCCTTCTCCTCTTCCTTGATGGCCTCCTGTTCCTCAAACTTCTATGTGATGGCTGCTACCATGCTATGGCTCTTAGCTAGCTCTGGAAGTGCTGGTGTAGTGTGCTGATGTTCGATGGCAATGGAACTATTGGGCTGCTATTGCTGGGGTTTATCTCAGCTTGCTTCTACCTCTACCGAGCTATGCATGACCCTCTCAGTGGAACTGCCACCTCCTGGTTACTTCTCTAGATTACGTGGACTGGTTCTTGCTTTCCTTCTAGCTTAAGCTAAAGGAATTATCTCTGGCTACTTCTTGTAGCTACTGGAATGATTTCCTTCAGTGGATAGATATGATTCCCTGGTTGCCTTGCTCGGTGAGATATTTTTAACTTGGCTAAATATCACATGGGTTACCTTACTTGCTAAGAGAATGGACTGCTAGGTGACCCTTTTGATAGAATTGTTGTTTTCGGATGGTTGCCTTATCTCTTCGATTTGGTTTATAAAACCATTTCCTTTTCAAAGATAAAAACCCATGGAGGTGATTTAGGTGTAGGAAAAATAAAATATATTTTAATATCCTCACCTCTTTCCTCCATATATAGTATACTAGATGGAATTGTCCGATGAGGGTCTTAGCCACGTGGCCCTCGGACATTTTTAAAACTAGAACATTTTCAAAAACTATTTTTGAAATTAGAAAAGTATTTAGGTCGTTGGCACTCTTTTGCCCCCGCGGCTAACCCCGCGGATGTCGGCGGAATTGTGCCGATAAGACCACACATATTTCAAAATATGCTTTCGAAAACCCTGCCTCCTACAGCAACGGCGCGATTCCAACGGTCTCGAGTGCCCCTACTCGATGACCTCGGATGATCGCCAACATTTCCGAAGGGTTTCCCCCTTCGGCTCTCGGGGTTCCACGACAACTCCAGGCTTGAATACTTCGAAGACTCGGAGATTAGAAATTAGAGTTAGATGATGTATAGGTAGAATTATTTCAATATGTAATTTTCTTTTCTCCCTTATTTATTCACTTTGTAACAATATTGTGACATGACATTTGTAACATTTATTCAATTAATAAAGTTAAATTTCAATTATATTTGCCATGCACGAATACTATATGCCATGCGATGATGCGGATGAAATGCGAATGCACAACAACTTCCCCCCTCACTCTCTAACTTCTGACGTTTCTCCGTAGAATTTGGTCAACTCAGCAGCGCGAGTTGATCGAGCTTCCACCTCACGCCGCTTAGCACTACCCTAAAACTAGGGTTCTCACAATAACCGCCTCGGATATGCACCTTATTCGAGGCGGTTGGATAGTTACAACCGCCTCGGATATAATTCGAGGCGGTTGGATGTTTACAACCGCCTCGGATGACTTTATTATCCGAGGCGGTTTGTTCTGAAATCCTTATCCGAGGCGGTTGGATATTTACAACCGCCTCGGATGTCAGTAATTGGAGGAGTTTTAGCCTAACCGCCTCGGATATGGCGCGTCGGATGGATGATTCTGTACTAGTGATGGTAAACATAAAAAATATATTAAATTTAAAGCTAGAACAAGAAGACGGGACAATCGTGGGCGACACTAAACTTAAACATTAACATTATATTGCAGAGTACTATAAAGACCTTTACTGGAATATCTGACCTTTCGATGGTCGAGTCCTACCGTGACGACATACCTCATGTTTTGGACAAAGACAATGTTGTTCTTATAGGGCATTTTTTGGAGAAAGAGGTCAAGGACGTGATTTTTCAAATGGAACATAATAAAGCACCGGGTCCAGATGGTTTTCTAGCAGAGTTTTATCAAATATTCTAGGATATTATTAAGGATGATCTGATGGCCATGTTTCATGAGCTACATTCCGGAAAGCTACCTCTATTTAGCCCCAATTTTGGAGTTATAACCTTGTTACCAAAACTAAAAGATGCTAACCACAGTCATCAGTATAGACCTAGATGTCTTTTGAATGTCAGTCTTAAGATATTCACGAAGGTGGGGACAAACCGAATTACTTCTATTGCTGATAGTGTGGTTCAATATATCCAGTTGACTTTCATGCCAGGTAGAAATATAATGGATGAAGTAATCGTTCGACGAAATGGTCCATGAGATGCACCGAAAGAAATTAGATGGGGTAATATTTAAAGTGGACTTTGGGAAGGCATATGACAAAGTAAAATGGTCTTTTCTTCAGTAGACCCTCAAAATCAAAGGGTTCCAAAATAGTGTACTTGGATCAAAGACTTTGTAACTGGCGGAAATGCGAGCATTAAAATCAATAATGATATTGGTGCTTACTTCCAGACTAGGAAAGGCTTGCAACAAGGTGATCCTCTATCCCCCATAATGTTCAATATTGTGGTGGATATATTAGCTCTTTTCATAAATCGGGCTAAAGAGGACGGACAAGTCCGCGGGGTAGTTTCCGACGTGGTGGATGACAGATTATCTATTCTGCAATATGCGGATGGCGCCGTGTTATTTTTGGAACATGACATCGAGGAAGTAGTGAACCTTAAGTTACTTTTGTGTGCATTCGAGCCGTTGTCAGGCCTCAAAATTAACTTTCACAAAAGCAAGCTCTTTTGTTTCGGAAAGGCTAAGGATTTTGAGACTGAATATACCCATCTCTTTGGGTGTGAGCCATTCTGTTATCTCAACATCTCGATTCATTTTAGAAAACTCAGAAATAATGAGTGGAAATGAATAAGGGACCGTCTAGAAAAGTGTTTGAGTAGCTGGAAGGGCAGTCCTTTCTCCATTGGCAGTCGACTTGTCCTAATTAACTCTGTCATTATTAGTCTACTCATGTTCATGCTATCTTTCTTCGGGATACCATGTGGTGTATTGAGAAAACTTGACTACTTTCGATCTAGATTCTTCTGGCAAAGCGATGGTCAGAAAAAGAAATATTGAAATGAAGCACCCTATGCCAGCCTTGGGATCAGGGTGCGCTTGGCATCCAAGATCTAGATGTCAAAAACACCAGCCTACTTTGGAAATAGACTTTCAAGCTACTTAATGAGGAAGGGGTATGGGAAACGCTACTCCAACACAAAACAAGTAAGACTTTATCCCAGGTGGAAGGCAAATTAGGTGATTTTCTTTTTTGGCTGTCCTGATGAAGATCAAGTATCACCTACTTTGGTTTGATTCTCTCTGTTTAGATGATGAGCCTCGAACCTGATTTTGGGAGGATGTCTAGTCAGGCAATACAACTCTTTCCACTCAATACCCTCAGTTGTACAATATCGTCCAAAAAAGGCACGCTTCTGTTGCGGAAGTGTTGAATACTGATCCAATTAATATCTCTTTTCGGCGAGGCTTAGTGGGCCAAAATTTACAAGACCTACAAGAATTGGTTAACTGAGTTGCTCGTATTCTGCCTTTGTGCACCAGGTTGTCCCTAATGAAAACATACCCATATCAAAAGTTAAAGTCCCTTTAAACGTCAAGATTTTTCTATGGTACTTACATGGCGAGGTAATACTCACAAAGGATAACCTTAGTAAGAGAAGTTGGATGGAAAGCAAGAAGTGTTGCTTTTACGATAACGATGAGATAATACAATACCTTTTCTTTGATTGCCCCATCACTCGTTGGACGTGGCAAGTCATAGAAGTGGCATCCGAACTGTTTCCATCTAGTAGCATAACCAATATGTTTAGGAATTTGTTGTTCGTGGTCGGACAGAAGCTTCATTTCATAATCTTGGTCGAGTCGGTCGCTTTGTGTTGTTCTATTTGATTATGCCAAAACAATGTGATTTTTAATAAGAAAAAGTTCTCTAATCTGTTGTAAGTTATCTTTTTATACGCATACTGGTTTCAATCCTAGTCTACGTTGTAGCGTTTAGAGGGTAGGGAGTTCTTCTTTTAGACGAGCCAGGTATTAGAGGTGGTGGCTAGGGAGATCTTCAATGGTTATGACTGGCGTTTGCACACTAGGCTATGTGCCGATTGATATCTGGAGGCTGCTAGTTTATCTTCTTTATCAGGTTGCCTTTCTTCTTTGTGTTCGGGGGATGCTTAGCGGGGTTTCCTCGTATTTTTGTTTCTTTTTTTTTGGTTCGCTTGAACCTTGTTAGATGTGTATGCATTTTAATATAGAGATCGGAAAAACTTGTATATTCACTGTATCATTTTGATACCGTAGCAATAAGCAATACAAATCTTTCATTATTAAAAAAATGTGTGACACACATTTTCTGCTTGGGCACTCGATCACGAGAAGATACGGCAACTGGTTTCGAAGTTTATTTTGAAGCTAGAGCTGGACAAGATAGATCCTATAGGTGTACGGACTTGTAAATTGGAGCAACTTTGTGCTAGACTCGCAAGAATGTAGAGCCGGAGCCCCACCAACCACAGTTATTTGTGGCTAGTAATAATGTTAGACTGACATTTTCCAGTGCTCAAATTACACTACTCGTGGCGTGTGAATGTCTGACCATTTATCACGGTAAAATATCTTCAGACCTGCTGACTGCCCGTGCAAGTGGCAGAAGAACCAGCATCTGCATGCCATCAGGTGGACCATGCTGCCCGACCTCAACGGCCCGAACTCAGCACTGGCACCCTGACTGCGCAACTGCGAGAGCAGAGCAGCAGATCTCGCAAACTGGCACCACCGGGCAAGACAAGCGGTAACCAACAAGATCCGCCCCCTGCGCATCCTTTTTCACTGATCAGTGATCCCCCGTGCCAGCATTTCAGAGATCGATCGCGTCGAGCACCGGAACAGAAAACGAAACCACACAGCTGACTCGTGAATCATGATCCTGAAGGCATCGTTTTGTGTGCAGAAGACGTTGCGCTCATGTGATCGGTTCACCGACCCATCATGATCTGCACACAGTTCCCCAGGGCCCAGCCCACCTGGTTCTGTTCTGCTCCGTGTTCAAGAAAATATATGGCAAATTGGCTGCTGCAGCCGCAATCTGGAGGCTTGGTTACTCCACTAGCTACTTTGCTTGCAAAATCATATACTACTACGATCGATCCAAAAATAATCTATACAAGCAGTGCTACGGCCCGAGGTGCGCGCATGCGTGCCGGATGGTGGCAGCGACGTGCGCGAGCCGCGAGCAGCGGGCCGGTGCCGGTGGCGTGGCCGGGCTAGCGCGCTCTACGACGACGGCAGCCAGTGGCGCCGGGTGCTGCAGAGCCAGGTGAGCGCTACGATCGCCGCGAGAGCGAGGGGGCTCGGCGACGGCGAGGCGTGGCTGGAGCTCTGCGCGTACCACCCGTTGCTGCCGTCGCGGTCGCGGCTGCGGCCGAGGTAGGAGACCGTGTCGTTGACGAGGGGCAGGGCCGGCGAGGTGTTCGTGCCGCCGACGACGGACGACTTGAGGCTGCAGCACGTCAAAAAATTTCAAAGGCAACATTAGTACGTACTCGTCGTACGCTATAGGCAATGAGTTGGACACTTTGACGTGACAAGATTTATTTGATGCCGCCCAATGTACAAGTAATCATGTGACACGCACATGCATCCATGAATAATGACCGTTGACGAGCCATCATTCATGCAGTGATTCACGTTCATGTCGATGACTTTTGGTATCCTGAAGCAATGAAAACTAGCAGCAATGTTGGAGTGATCAAGGAGATAGGATTACCTGGAGTTGCTGGGGCAGAAGACGATGAGGTAACTGGCGGTGCCGGAGGTGCAGGTGAAGGTGGAGGTGGCGTCGTCGTAGGCGTAGCTGTAGGCGCGCGGGCACGCGTTCTTGAAGAAGAGCGAGTAGGCCGACGGCTGGCACGTCGACGGGCTGCCGTAGGCGCCGCTGCAGCAGTCCTCGGGCCGCCGGAACGCCTCGCACGCGCTCTTGCAGGCGATGCCGGCGCCGTCGGGGCCCGCCACCTTCAGGTCGGCTGGGCACGGCCCGTTCAGGTCCACCAGGCACCCCGTGGCGCCGCAGCTCTCGCCGGAGCCGCCCTGCGGGTCCACGACCATCGGCAGGTTCGAGCCGTCCACGAGGCTCACGTCGTAGAAGTCCTTGCCCCCCGAGCCGGCGAGGGTGAACTCCGCGAGCGAGCAGGGCGGCGCCGCGCCGCCGCCGGCGCACTCCACGGCCCCCGAGCCGCAGTCGCAGGTGGCGCAGGCGAACCGTCCGGACGCCCCGTCGGTGGCGCAGAGCGTCCGCCCCCAGATGCGGCCCGACCACGCGGGGGGCGCGTCCACGGCGCGCGTCTCCCCCGGCGCCAGCGCGAACCCCGTGGTGTCCAGCGCCGGTGTGCCGGCGCTCGACAGGAGCCCCGGCCACACGGTGTAGCTGCAGGAGTTGGTCAGAGTAAACGTGGTGCACATTGCCCCTGTGTTACATGCATACAAACACATCGATCGTTAATATCCACATTGCACATGCAAACGCAAACGCAGACGCAAACTGATCAGCGATCCAGTGAACCGTACACACGTTCGTACGAACCTGAGAAAAATGAGCTCACGAAGAGGGAGATCATGGAGAGCAGAAGGCGAGATACCATTGTAGCAAGCTAGATGAGAAGGTGACGGATGCTCGTGCTCTTCTTGATGGACTTAGTTGGAGTTCGGGCTGCAGGATGCGATGCGCGCAACCATGTGCGAGGGATTTTAACAGGGCGGAGAGGAGGGAGGAGGGGAGTTGGACTTGTAGGAGGCTCGTGATGGACGGTGTCTCGTGGCGCGTGCAGGCTGCAGCGGCACGGCGCGGGGTCAACAGGTTGTCATGTTCTCACTCCTCTCTCCGTGCCGGAGAGGCTGCAGCTGCATCGGACAGTGCATCAGCCCGTGTCGCCAGCCTCTGGCGCTGGCGTTGATGCGTACATTCATCTGGCTCAGCGTTCTGGTGCAAGAGAGGACGCCACGTGTCGCATTACGAGTTGTCAACCAAGCGGTAGATGATAAACGCTAGGATAATTAACCTCCGTTCACTTTTAACTTTTTCTCGAGAAAACGGTATTTTTGACCCAGCTTATAAAATACGTGTTGGCTAATTCTTAGTTGCCTGAAATTTTTATAAATCTCAGTCACCTAAAATTATATATCAATTAGCCTAAAATTGCAGTTCTAAAAGTGTGCAATTTTAGTGAAAAGTTACTGTAATTTTTAGTCTGTAAAATTGCACATCCTTTAGCCTAAAATTACAGTTTTAGAGGTGTGCAATTTTAGTGAAAAGTTACTGCAATTTTTAGTCTGTAAAATTGTATGTTATTTTAGTGGAGATGAGGGTTGTTGGATTTTGATCCAAATGCTTAAAAAGTGACTGAGATTTAAAAAATTTCAGATAACTGAGAAGTAGACATTCCCTATAAAATAACGAGCTTGCTGAGGTTATGGCACTCCCAATGCATTGTATTTTAGGTTGTATTTTATTGCATTAAATAACTGTTTAGATACAACTTACTCAACGGGTTGTATCTTAGTGTTGTATCTAAAAGAGCTCTCATTTAACTTGTTTTGTGAGAGAAAAATCATGAGATGTCTTGGATTTGGTGCTAAGAGCCATATCTAGATTAAGATATGGTTACTCTCTCTTTCCTCATTAAATAAGGTGCCACATCAGATTTTTTACTTAGGTGGCATGATTTAGATATAGTACATGGTGTAGTATTGGGACTGCCCTTACAATAGCGTTACAAACAAGCTCCGTAGGTGAGAGATTAACAAGAAACAAAATAATCACACCCCGATAACTTCCCAAAACAATTGCTTGCTATGGCTCCTTGCCGTTGTCCTACTCTTGCAACCTGCAAGTCTCAAATCGTCGTTTCGGTTTGGTCGATCATCGCCAGTATAGCTACCAAACGCTTTGTTGGCAGAACTGTCTTCCACTGATATAAAAAGGAGATTATTCTGTGAAGAATATGTACAGGAAAAAAACACATTTTATTGTAAAAAGATCATTTCTAGTTTTGAAGCTTTTGTAAAAAGATCATTTCTAGGTGGCATGATTTAGATATAGTACATGATGTACCCCTGAAGAAAATGCCGTGTTCGCCGACACACATCAAGAAGAAGATGCGGCAGTGGTCCACGCCAACCACTACCTTGCCGCCCAATACGACTTGCTCACCCAGCTGGCGAGTCATGAATCGTGACGCTCAGAGCCATCGATCCCCGTCCCACTCCAGTGACTCTTCGCCGACGTCTGCACATGTTTCCGGAGTCAACAGGCAGCCCCCGCCAAGATCGGCAGCAACAAGAGAAGGCCTCCGCTGTTGCAGGAACACCACCACCCCTCGGAGCAATTCTCCTTCCTCGGAAGACGAAGACCCTCGTGGCAGAACGACTCCACCTCAGGCTACCCGCATAGTTATAGATCAAATAGTCAAGACATCCCAGAGTTGGATTAGCCCCCTCCGTATTGCTAGTTTGGTGTGTATTTTTATTGTTTTGATGTTTGTCCTAGCAATTTACTTCGTGCCCCTCGGCATTAAGGCGCGCCTGTTCGATACGCTCTTAGGCGTATGGATAGGTTTCATGTTGGTTTTCTCGTCGTTTTACTGGCGTTCTAATCGAGCCCTCCAGCTCTTGTAATGCTACTGTATGTTATGTGAATCCCAAAATTTGTGCAATACCATGACCTGGTGTTGTTTCTTTCCCTCATTTAGCTGCTAATATCCTCCACTCGTAACCTACTTTGCCTTTCCATAGTACCTTCTCGTTTTACTGACAAACCCTATACCACTCCAAGTTGTCTTCTTTATTGCCCCAATATTCTCTCCATCTTGTCGGCCTCATGCCCACCTTTATTCAACAATCTTGGTTTTCCCTCCCCAAAGGCAAACCATCGAACGTGAGCGGTAGGACCCCGTCTGGGGCAACACGCCACGCGTCCCCGCCGAGCAACCAACGGCTATCTGGACTCTACCTTTTTCCTGCACCCCATCCCGTGCCACCCTTTTCCCTCGCCAAACGCCTCCCCACTGCTAGAGCCCTTCGCTCTCAGTGCTTCTTTCCCCTTACTCGTTCCCCTTTCGCCGCATCCTCCGTCTGCTTCCAGCAACCTCTCGGCAATCTCCACCAATGTTCCTGAAATCAACAAGCAGCCCATGGCAAAAGCAACCGCAGCCGAAGAAGGCTCCCGCCGCCGCAGACGTAATGCCACATCTCAGCGCGTTCCAACTCCATCGGAGAATCAGATGATGGGATTCGCAGCATAGAAAACAAAAAAAATTTCCTACGAGAGAGCGAACAAAAGCCAAAATCTAATCTAGGAAGATACATGTAACGAGAAGATTAGATCTACATACCCTTGTAGAACACGAGCGGAAACGTTCTAATGAACGTGGTTGGCGTAGTCGTACTTTCTTCGCGATCACGTTCCCTTCGTGATCCAAACCGATCAAGCACCGCACGAACGGCACCTCCGAGATGTGCACACGTACGGCTCGAAGACGTGACCTCCTTCTTGATCCAGCAAGGCGGGAGATGAGGTAGATGAGATCAACTCCGGTAGCACGACGGCATGGTGGTGGAGGTGGTGGGGTTTCTCCGCGGACAGGGCTTCGCCAAGCGCTGCGCACGAGAGAGAGGAGATGGGAGAGAGGGAGGCGGCGGCTGGGATGGATCTCTCCGGAGGGCTGCCCCTCCCCTCCTTTATATAGAGGAGGAAACTTGGAGGAGGAGGAATAGTACCCGTGAACAGTACACGCGTGAACAGTACGCGCGTGAACAGTACCCTCCCCCAAGTAAAGCCTCCCCTTTCGATCTTATCTCCTATTTTTAAGGGATTTGATCTTATCCCTTGGGGGGCAGCCGCATGGGCCCTTGGGGCTGGGTGCCTGGCCCATGTGGGCCAGCGTGCCACTATCCCGGTCCATGTGGACCCCTCCGGGACAAGTGGGCCCCACCCGGGGACCCCCGGAACCTTCTAAAACCTTCCCGGTACGATACCGGAAAAATCCCGAACTTTTCCGGAACCCTAAAAATACTTTCCCATATATGAATCTTTATCTCCGGACCATTCCGGAGCTCCTCGTGACGTCCTGGATCCCATCCGAGACTCCGAACAAAATTTCGGTCTCACCATATTAATATCTCATTTTATACCCTAGCGTCAACGAACCTTAAGTGTGTGACCCTACGGGTTCGGGAATATGTGGACATGATCGAGACACCTCTCCGATCAATAATCAATAGCGGGACCTGGATGTCCATAATGACTCCCACGTATTCAACGAAGATCTTTATCGGTTTGAACCACGATGTCGAATATTCCATTCCCTTTGTCTCGCGATATTTTACTTGCCCGAGATTCGATCGTCGGTATCACCATACCTAGTTCAATCTCGTTACCGGCAAGTACTCTTTACTCGTTCCGTAATGCCACATCCTCTGTGACCAACTCTTTAGTCACGTGCTTGCAAGCGATACAGAATGTGCTTTACCGAGTGGGCCCAGGGTATATCTCTCTGTCACATGGATGGACAAATCCCACTCTCGATACATGCAACCCAACAAGTACTTTCCGAAATACCTGAAAGACACCTTTATGATCACCCTGTTACGGCGTGACGGTTGATGCCCCCAAAACATTCTTCCGGTACCAGGGAGTGGCATTATCTCATGGTCTAAGGATCGGAACATTTAACAATGGAAAGCTATGCAATATGAACTTTGTGACGTGATCGAATTGCCTAACTTAATTTGGGTCTGTCCATCATGTCATTCTCCTAATGACATGACCCCGTTATTAACCGACATCACATGTCCATGATTAGGAAACCTTAACCATCATTTAATCAACGAGCTAGCCAGATAGAGGCATTGCTAGGGACACGGTGTTGTTTATAAAACCACACATGTATTATGTTTCCGGTTAATACAATTATAGCATGGAGTATAAACATTTATCATGAACAATAAATATGATAATAACAATTTATTATTGCCTCTAGGGCATATTTCCAACGTCAGAACCCCCAGGAAGAAATTGCTCCGCTCAGGCCCCTAATCCGGAGTTAGGTCAGATCGACGATGCACGCCAAGTTTGGATTATCCAACTCAGTGCCTCCGGTTGTGTGTGTGCTTGTACTGCATTGATTTTCGCTGTTGCATTTGGCCTGATGCCCATCGGCACTCGGACAAACCTATTTGATGTACTTGTAGACGCATGGCCGCGCGTCATGCTGGTTTTCTTGCTATTTTATTGGAGTTTTCAATGGGTCTTCCGACCCTAAGAAGTTATCAAATGTTGTTCGTTTTGCCTATGTGCAATAAACAAAACCTTAGTTGCCCCTCTAGTCTCCATCACTATTTTTTCCCTTTCCTACATCTGATGCCAGAACAACTGCCCAATTGCCACTCTTCTGCATAAGAAACAAACCCTTCTTCTGCGCCAAACCGCCCGGTATGCCAGCAACGAATGGAGTCCTCCTGCAAATCGCACTCGAGGCAAGCACGAGATACTCATGACACTAGATCCCCACTCAGATGATAACCGAAAGGATATGCATCCAGAACGAGGAACAAATGGGCTCTGCCACGTCAAGACTGACAGGACAGCACTAGCCACTTAAGGGAATAATGACCACCGAAGAACAGGAATGAGTTTAATACTTCAATATAACATTTATAAATCCAGAAAATTTTAAGGGGGGTAGCCCCAATAACTTAGAAGAATTGCCAATTGTCGGTGTTCTAATCCGGCAATAATGAATGCGGGGCAGCGTACGCACAGCAGATCTAGATGGGTGCACACGGGACACGATATTTAGACAGGTTCAGGCCCCCAAGAAGAGGTAATAACCTACGTCCTGTGTTGGTGGATGATATTGATGTATCTCGTATGAGGGTATGTGTCTATGCCTATGAGTATCGCTGTAAAGCTCTCTCGTCTAATGCTCTCTCGTGATCTGCCTATCCGGGAATCCCTATCTGGCCTTATATGGACGACCAGGGGTAAGGTTACAAGAGTCCGGATCGGCTTACAGATATGTTTCCTAATTGGTTACAACTGATCCCCGGATATGCCGGGCAGGTATTAGTCCATGTCTTGTACTCCACGTTGGTGAGGCATCCTCGTGTTGTAGTCGGACTCCGAGTAGTCGGCCCGGCCCACCCTGTGCCCAGAGGGCTGGATTCGTCCTCCTCGATGGTACCCGGGTGCCATACCATCGTCAGTAGCCCCCGAGTCCTTCACGAGCTGGCTGCTGTTCGTCGTCTCCCTTGAGCAAACTTCCCGAGTGGTATCCGTATGAACGCACCTTTTTGTCGCACGTAGGGAGATTGTGAGGGACTCCTAGAACTCCATCAATCCCGACTGGATTCCCGAGTAGCACCTGGACAATCCCGAGTGGACCGAGCCCAGCTAGTGTCCCCTGAAGGAATGCCTCCGAAATCCGAGTCAGAACCAGAACACAAGTTATGGTGCATAGGTTTCCGAGTGACGAAGCCTGATGCCCAGACGTTCCACAGAATCCAGGAAATCCGGATCCCGACAGTTCCGGAACAAAGTCCGCGGGAAGTCAGGGTGGAGAAACAGGCAGCTCCGAGTTGCTCGGCGTCCGACTAGTGGCCTGCGGAAGGCGCACCATAACTGCCCTTCACTCGGGTGTATTCAAGTGGCTGTGGACCCCTGGAGGTCAACCATTGAAACCCTTCAAACTGTAGCGCTTCGGTCCCAAATTGTTCGGTATCCGACTAGCAGTCTGTTGAAGGCGCACTACAGCTGTTCTTTATTTGGGTGTATCAAGCGGTTGCGGACCCCTGGAGGTCAACCGTTGAAACCCTCGAGCCTCTGGCCGACTGGAACAGTCGGGTGGAGGTCCTTTTTGGCCTGTAGATTTCGGTCTGGGGGCACGAACAGTGCACCCAGAGGGTGTAGCCCCCCGAGCCTCCACTCGGTTCATGGAACCGGGCAGAGGGTCTTGACGATTTTTTCCGAGAAGGATTGTAAATCCCTGAGCCTTCGGCCGACTGGAGCAGTCGAGCGGAGGTTCCTTGTTGTTCTATAGATTTCACTCTGGGGGCACGAACAGTGCACCCAGAAGGTGTAGCCCCCGAGCCTCCACTTGGTTCAAGGAGCCGAGTGGAGGGTCTTGATGATTCTTCCCGAGTAGCTACTCAGGACGCCGCCGTTAGTAAGCCCCCGACTCGCGCCTGCTCGGTCGGAGCCTACCGAGTACCTTGCTGATGTGGCTTTGTCCTGTAAAGGCAGGCAGAAAATGCATGAACCGTTCCATATACATGTGAAGTACTCGGGAAACCGAATGGAACTTGATTATGCACGTTTTGGTTAACTTGTTCTGTGTTTATTAACCACTTATTTCGTAAAAATTCGTTTGTGCGTAAGTTAGCCCTTTGTGTGTGCTCTTGCCGACCCGTCGTAGCCCCCATTGTGTAGAGATTAGCCGTGGGCTGTTTCCCGTGTAGCGCAGGGTTGTGGCGTAGACTGGCGATCGAAGACGAAGAGTTACACGGGGCTATTTACACAGTACTAAAATATTGTTGAAAGAGAAGAGCCCGAGTGCGCTTAGGCACACTTGTGGTGGTGTAGCCCCCGAGTGTCCGCTATGCGTGGCCGTGGGCGTACATAGCAGGCCAGTCGGAAACCCCAAGAGTTACTCTGATGGAGCAAATAAAATGTTTATTCATTTATTCATATTTAAAGTATGAAGCACAAAGCTTAAGCGTAGAAGCGACTTAGCTGTTCAATGTTCCAGTCATCGGTGATGAGGTTGCCGTCCTTATCCTTCAGTCGGCATCCGAGTCAGTCATGAAAATCTTCCGAGAAGGATGGTGACTTCCCGAACTCTCGGAGCCATCCAAGTCGTAGTCGAGGACGAGTAAGAGGGACCTCGACGCCGTCCGAGTTGTAGCCGAGGACGGGTAAGAGGGACTCGACGCCGTCCGAGTTGTAACCGAAGAAACCCATCTGGATCTGTTCAGATGGATCTATGCACACCGCCCTACCTGGCGCGCCAACTGTCGGTGTTCTAATCTAGCAATAATGAATGCGGGGCAGCGTACGCACAGCAGATCTAGATGGGTGCACACGGGACACAATGTTTAGACAGGTTCAAGCCTTCAAGAAGAGGTAATACCCTACGTCCTGTGTTGGTGGATGATATTGATGTATCCCCTATGAGGGTATGTGTCTATGCCTATGAGAATCACTGTAAAGCTCTCTCGTCTAATGCTCTCTCGTGATCTGCCTATCCGGAATCCCTACCCGGTCTTATATAGACGACCAGGGGTAAGGTTACAAGAGTCCGGATCGACTTACACATATGTTTCCTAATTGGTTACAACTGATCCCCGGATATGCCGGGCAGGTATTAGTCCATGTCTTGTACTCCACGTTGGTGAGGCATCCCCGTGTTGTAGTCGAACTCCGAGTAGTCGGCCCGGCCCACCCTGTGTCCAGAGGGCTGGATTCGTCCTCCTCGATGGTACCCGGGTGCCATACCATCGTCACCAATTGATATAGAACGATAGTTATAACAACACCCTAGGTGCATTCGAACCATCACAAAGACTATGAAGAGGAACAATAGAAGTCACCACCCCACAGGAATATCATGCGAAAGATGGGAACCAGCTTGACTGGATATATCTGGATTACCTTGCAGCAGAAGACCATGGAACAGAGCCTCTGTTCTTCACACCTACTCTATTCGAATCTCGGGGACGAGATTCTGTTTAGGGGGGTAGGTTTGTCACACCCTGATTTTTCGAAACCTGAAAATTAGGGCTAACAAAAACTTTTTCGCCAATAATATCAGTCAAAATATACCTAACTAAAACTTTAATTCAAATCATGATACTAAAACACGAAAACCCTTGCTCCTATTTATCACGATCTCCATTTTGTCAAAACCCTAATTCCCCGAACCACGTCCAACGACAAGGGTAACCCTGTTTAACACCCTGTCTCCATATGTGGCCACTCGCCCCTCGCATTCCCGCCGCGAGCGCACCCCCGGCATCCTTTCTCCTTTTCCTAGTTGGTGCAATCTAGACCGACATCTGCAGCTAAGTACCCACACGGTACTTCTGTGAAATTGAAGCATATACCTAGCACAAATCTCTTCCGAATACCATGATCTTCTGCCATCTACCTCACCAGTACATATCGTGAGTGAGTGCACGTATATACTGCTTTTGTATATACGCATATACGCAAACCCTAACCCCTCCTTTTCGAGCTACAAGCAAAACCCTAGCGCATCGATTGACTCTGCCATAATCCTATGCATATATATGAGCATACAAGCAATACTTTCCCGAGTCCTAACTCCCATGACTTCCTGTCATTACCCTAACCCCATCGCCACCCTATATACGCTTAATTTTCGGGTGTATGTGGGTATATACGCTTGAAATTCTAACTCAATAATCCATGTGATCTCTTGGCCCCGATAATTCCAAGTAAACTATGGGAACTTCCCTACGTCCATGTTAACTCCAATATAAAATAATGTAGAGTTGTGCAATGCAACTATTTAAATCATTTCAAATTTAAATCTGAAGCTGAGTGGAATGTTTACAATACAACCCCTAGAAACAAAGTTCCTAAAAATCCTAGAAAATTCTACAGCACCTCCTGGCCTCATTCTTAACCAAGTTAGCAAATAATATTTGAACCTCCAATTGAAATATTTCAAACTAACTCAAATATCCGTTTCGAGCTGATTTTGAGATTAGGAAGTTTCCTTCATTTCAATCCTCCTAAAATTCCCCAATTTTTATGGATCCTCTTCAACAAAATATTGATCCATTTTTTCCAATAATTTGCCACTACCACTGTATATGTTTCTCTCTTGAAAAATCCTCTGAAGACCAGTCAAAACGGCATCGTGACCATCTCTGTTAACTTCACTGCCATTCTGCTTGAACCTTGTTGTCTTTCTTTCTCACTCTTGCTAAGTCTACACCTAAAATTACAACCGACACCCCTCCTGCTCCCTGCCACCTGGGCTCTAGTCCCATCCGTCATACCTCTCTCCCCTCTTTCTTCCCTCACTCCTGCGCTGGCCACTGTTCTCTCCTCTGCAGCACCGCGCCACATCGCCTCCCGTGCTACAGCAGGCGGCGCCTAACATCTGCAGCAACAGCACAGCTCAACGCCCCCCATTACTCCAACTTCTCGCCAAGCTCTCCGATTCCCAATATCTCTTCCAATCTCCCCATTCCTCCCTTGCTCTCTCACCCGAGCAGCCCAACCCCAGCAGCCCTCGTCTCCTCCATTCTTCACAACTGAGCTCTGCCACACTACTCCCCTTGCATTTTCGCCCGGGCTGCTCCAAGCCGTTCCCGAGCTCTCTTTTGCTCCACCTCAATTGCTTCTTTCGAGTTACCAGGCACCTCTATTTTTCCCATTTTTCCCAAAGGCGAGTTGCAACCGATTTCTGGTCCCCTTTTCCTCTCTTGCCCCAAGCTCCCTCCAGCAAGCACCGCCCCTCGCTACCTTACTCGCCGCTGGGCTCTGAAGCTCCTCCATGCCGACGCTCTCGAACTCCCCGCCGCTCCTGATGAGGCCACTGCTCTGCCGCCTTCAGCGAGACCCGCCGCCGCTGGGCCCGCCGAGTCTGCCCAAGCATCACACCGCTCCATCCCCTCCCTCAAATCGCCGCCGGTCCGTTGAGCTTACCCGAGCGCCGCCGCCCCCACACACCGCCGATGCAGGCTAAGCCGAGCCGCCGCTTCCAGCCTCCGCGTTACTTACCGCACCATCATGGAGCTCTCAGAGCCGCTCGGTCTCAACCTTAGTGTTCGCTCGCCAGCCAACCTGAGGACCGCCACGACCGCCGTGGGAGCCGGCCACCGCCACCGGTCGACCCACCCTCGACGCCACGCTCCCTCCCCTCGGTCCCATCCCGACGACGCCGCAAGCCCCTCCTCCCTTCGCAGCAGGAACCCCCCCTCCCCCCGGGTGCCTCCCGTGCCGTCGACGCCACTCCGGTGAACTTCCGTTCGCAGCGCCCCGCCACCCGTCGCCATCACCGCTAGCTCTATCGCTCGCCGTTGGGTGAAGACTTCTGAGGTGAGCCACCACTAGCCGCGCAGCTCGCTGCCGCCACCGCCGCGGTGTAATGGAGGCAGGTTTTCCCTTTTTGCACGTTCCTTGTTCGAAAGACGTATTTCCTCCAGAGCCTACTTGTTTGCCGTTTCCCGATTGCTAAAGGCGCATTTTAACAAATGTGTTTTCGACATCACTTTATATCCAGCTCTCTGTAAGGCCGCAAACGCCCTCTAAGTAGCTGGCCTTCAGACGTTGATTTCCTCTAAACCATATGCCCGAATGGACCCACTTTTTCCCTAAAATCCTGAATGCTCATAAGTTTTCCTTCGGAACCAATTTCAGAAATTTGAAGTTATTCGAACTATAAATTTAAACGTACTTCAAATTTACAGGTCATATTTATATACCTTCTATATTGTTACTTCAAACAAATCATTTCTTTTCCTAAAAATCTTCAAACAAAATCTAGTATTAGGTCCAGTAGTACTTTGGATATAAGATTTAATGGTCTTAAAGTAGTAGAAACCATGCCTTGCCTTTTCAACGGTGGTATATATATATATACATTCTTGATGCAGAGCGTGTCACATAAGAACCTAAAATATTCTCTACCAATACTGTCGCCTTAACCTAGCAAGATATGACAACCCTAAGGTATAGGAACGTTAGCAGCAAAATTTATCTTACCTATACAAAGGTAAATCATCATTTCCTGCGATACTAACATGGATTCTCCCTGTTGGCCCTATAAAGCCCTTATTTCATGTAAGGCTAACCCCTTCTCGACCCCCCCCCTGAAAACCCTAATAGATCTTTAAACCAGGAGCACCTAGGGTATGGTCTGAGTATTAATCAAATGAGCTGGTCTCTAAACTTGTGAAAACCTTCTTTTCTTATGATGATGAAAACCTTTCTCGCACAAACCTTAACTATCTTCCAAGCCACTGAAATCCTATTCCGGCAAAAAAAACCTAAAGTCGAAACCTTCTGGTCGTGGTAGCCTAAGACACCCATTCTAATATTCTAAAACTCCCTAAAATCAAACAGCTAATCCAACGCGCTAAGATTACGTGAGATGATTATTCTGGTTTTACATTTGGTATTCTTGACTTATACCTCGCACCGATGATTTATACGACGTTTCTGAAACGTGTAGTTCCGACGATATGACGAATCGCGTGGGAGATATCTGGACGATTATCGTTTCAAGATCAAACTCAAGAACGGCCTATATTGCCAGGCAAGCATTCCCACCTTGATCATGTTAAATCCTATATGTGTGAAATTTAATTATTTTGTTTGTGAAACTTGCATGCTATGTGGATATCAACAGTATTTTATGTAGACCTAGTTATACCCCATAGCTGCATATGACTTAGGTTCGAATAACCATCCTTGTAACCCTAGAAATATTAGTTGGTTGTTCCACGACCGACAAAAGTATTAGGGCTATAGGCGTTAGCCATGCTTAGACCCGCTTTAGTCAAAAACTAGATTTTTGATCGGTGTTCACAAAAAACCCTAGGTCATGGGAAATAAAAGCCTCGGATAGCATGCGTTATCCGAGGTGGCATTTGAAAGAAATATTTTTCAAAAACCCAAATAAAACTGGATATGATTTTGATTCGGGTGAGGATGCTAAGGGCAGCCTAGGTTGTAGAGTATCTGATGATGGCATGGTCGTCCAGGACGAACATGGGTCGAGATGGAGTCTTGCTCGAATCAGTTAAGGACCGAGCCTAAGTGCCGCTAAACCAGTTCCTTATCGTACGTCCACATGTCCTTTATGAGAAGGACTTGGCTTAGTGCCCCGGCAAATATTAGGGTTTGGACCCGTGGAAAGTAGGAAGCATGTGCTAGGTGTTTAAAGTCCTAGAGATCCACCACTGCTGGGCGGTTGGGGTGGATGCGGCACAAAGGTAGGGAGTCCCTTTTTGGTCCGGGACGAAAAAGTTGGGTTACCACATAGCGGGTCTAGCTCTGGTATGGAAGCGGGTGAAGGTCTCATTGTAACAGCCCTGCCGATACACCTCGTGAAGTGTATCTGTATGCGCACGGCAATAAGGGTGACTTACATCTTGTGGGTAAAGCCGTACAACCTCTGCAGAGTGTTAAAAACTATTCGAATAGCCGCGTCCTCGGTCATGGACATGAACTGGCAAGGACACACATTGGTTAGACTGAGTTTTGTTTGCGAAAGCTGGGAAAAGGGATTAAGGACGTGGGCATGACGTGTCTACAGAGTGCTCTTTACGCTACACGGTTGGTAGCAAGGAATTGCAGGAGAAGAAGGCTAGCCGTACTATCCGGGATAATACGGGCTAAGCATTGAGTCAAGCAGAGGCTAGCCGTGCTATCCGGAATAGCACGGGCTGAGCACTGCGTTGAGGAGGCCAGCTGTACTATCCGGGATAGTACGAGCTGAGCAATGAAATGAGGAGGCCAGTCATACTGCCCGGGGTAGTATGGACTGAGCTAACTCAAGAGATAAAAGGAGGTAGCCAGGTCTACCTCAAGAGAAGTTTTGTTGTTTTGAATTGCTCTGATTTACAAATCTGCTTTGGAATCTACTATTCTCGTATTTATACTGAAAACTTACATTTCCGCACAATAAACAACTTAGTATAGAGCTATTCCTTGAATTACACCTTGTATGAGATACTGCTGTATAATTCTCCTGTGAGAATAGCTTGCGAGTACATGCAACGTACTTACCTGGCTTATTGATTTGGCCAGACGAAGGAGACATCAATTCCGAAGATACGGTTACGAACGCAAAAGCTAGGGCGTACCCCAGTCAGTTGCCTGTCGGGGATGGCATATTGATGGGCCGCATCACCACTTGATTTTCTGCTGCAAATTTATAGCCATTGGGCTACAGGTATCAGACATTCGACCTTGATGGTCTATTTACTTAAATTCGTATGTATGTCAATGATATACAGGTTAACTTGTGTGTACCGGCTACTGATCTAGGGACCGGTACAGTAATCACAAGGGAGTATCCGGCCTTAAAACCGGGTACGCCACAAACATGGAGTGACAATGCCACAATTCAATACACTCTGCAGAGGTGCGCAACTGGACCCACAAACGACTACAGTCATATATCTGAGGTGGCCAAACCTCATCTACACTCCTGAGTTCACAGAGCCGTTTCACCGCCCGCTCGGTTATACCCCACGTCGTAGTCCGTATAGGACTACCGGTCTCAATCATAATGTGAGCAGCCCGGCGGCCAATATCACATTAACAAGAAGTGAGCAGCCCGCGCGCCAATATCACTTTAACAAAATGTGGACAGCTCGACGGCCAATACCACCTTCCCGGTAGTTGATCCCACTACCGAGGCCTTGCGCTCCCAAGGGGGTATAGACCTAGGGCAAAGGTACTTTGGTTCAGCCCCGCCCATACAGGGTATGTGGTTTGCGCGATCACTACGGCCCTTGAACACAAATCGATCATTGGTTGCATTAACCTTATATGAACAAGCCCGTGTGATGAAATCCGCCTTCCGATGTGCCCTCGGCACCTTTCCAGGATTTCACCACCCACCATGATCACGCCCAAAAACCGGCGATCCACAACTCCAAGTTGATTCAATTTAGAAAATAAGTTTTTCTTTTGTGCAGGTTATAGACAAGAGGAAAATTTTGTAAAACATTCCGAACAGACATGAACAAGAAACTGGACTTGCCAGGTAACGAGTAGGTAGTGGAGTTCGACTGGTCTGCTTGCTGAACTCCGGTTTCTGAAGAAAGAAAATAGCATAGCCCGATAAGGACTAATTCCAGAAGAATTCTAAATATGAATGCAATTGACATGACATCGTATGCATGAGATGATGTGCATATTGAGTATTTTAATGAAATTAGGTATGAATCACCTAAACATTTCTTTTTCTGAAAACTCTTAAGTTCTTAAAAGAATAACTCAATTTTTGTTAATTACCAAGCTTATGTTGATTTCTCATCTATTAATCTACTTTTGGTTCATTCTACTTAAAGTCTAAGACCTTCATTAGATCTTTATTTAATTGATTTTAGAACGCAAGTAAGGATATTAAGAAATTAACTTAAGATTTAATTTTTTTATAGGAGAATAACATGTGTTGTTCCAATTTAGTGTTAATTCGAGATTTAACTAAGTTTAGATTCTTTCTCAAGAAATTATTTTAATTTAAGCAACCACTCAGATTTTAGATTCTTAATATATCTACATACACACACACATATATATATACATATACCATTTCATTCTTTTATTAAAAAGTATTTAGAAATTTTAAAATAAAAGAAAATCTCTCACCTGCCGGCCTAATAACCCAGTTGGCCCATTAGATCTAAACCCTAACCTAATCTATCCTAACCCGTACCCGGTTTCCTTGCCTCACTCTCTCTTCCTCACTTTACTTCACCCGTGCGCCGCCTTGGTTCCTCCGGCTTCGCCCGGATCTTCTCCCCAACACCGCAGCGCCGCCGCCCTCCAAGCCGCTCCTCTCGGGTTGCCTCGGTCGTTCCCTTTTGCCGCTGCCGCCTCTTGGTCCGACGTCGCCTCCATCTACTCGGAGCCATCCATGCACCGCCGCCGGCCCTTCGGCTCAAGCTCCTGCCGCCACGAGCCTTAACCCGGCTCGGGTCGTCGCCTCCTTTTCGGTCCCGTGGCCCGCCGCTCCATCCAGTACTCCGCCGCCTCCTCGGCCGATGCCACGCCCCGGCCACCCCTCCGGTTACCTTGCCTCGGCCGCCGCCCGGGATGGCTGAGGCCGGCGTCGCAGCTCCTTCACCGGGGCTCCGTCGGCCCGCCTCCCACCGGTGGCGAGCCGGGGCTCCCCATGTCGTCGGCCTTTTCTCACCGGTAGGAGCTCTAGCTCCCCTCTCCCAAATCTCATTTTCTATTTTCCCCAATTTGCTCTAGGGTTTTTCTCAAAGTGACCCAAATGTGATGCTTCGTTAGTTGTGATTCATGTGATTTGATTTGGCTTAAGCCTAATTGCGCATTAGTCGGTTCAACGATGCTAAATTTCTTGCTTCTTCGGTTAATCTAAGGAAATTCTTACATTCGATTATTGGTCAGTTAAATTTATACGAACAGATACTATGGAAGGTTGCGGATCACTATTAGTATTCTTTTCCTATAAACCAATTTATCTAAACTGGAAGAACAGAAGCTCTACATTTGGTCTTAGCTCCTTTCCACTTTCTACCATATAAGCATGTCAGATATTCAACTGAAGAACAGATGCGCTGCTTAATGCTGGGCTTAATCTTGTGACAATTCGTTTTATTCAAAAGAAGGTTAGAGGAAGGTATTTTAATAAGAGCAGATGCTTCATTAGATTTAGTGCTTTAAAACTGTTATTAGCAGATGATTCTTAATCTTAATCATCTTTTGTTTCCTTCCATATGTGTATATATATGTGTGCCATTTCTAGTTCTTTAAACTGAAGAACAAGTACTATGCTTTGCCTTAGCTTTTCCTTACTGGTTTTCATGCATAAACTATATGCATTTGGGTAGCAACTGAAAAACAGATACTACTCTATTAGCTACTTATTTGATGCTTAGCTTTGTGATAAACAAACTGGGAAAGCCTGGAGAAATGGTATAAGGACAAGAACAAATTGCTACCTTAGATCCTAACTTATTGAAATTGAGGTGTATATGTGCATACACTCAAAACTGTTAAGGACAGTTGCACTATGTTGTTGCCTATTTGATGCCTTCATTCGTTGAGATGGTTCCTAAGAAAAACTTTAGAAAGGAATTTGAGGAATGGTATGTAAGAACAGATACTTCGTGTTAGCTGCCTAATCGGTTGCCTATTTTTGTGATGAATAAAACTAGAAGAACAGATGCTTAACTTGGTCTTTGTTTACAATGATTCTTTATCTAAAAAGGCTTTAGAGAAGGTATTACTGATAAGAACAGATTATGCTACCCTTTGTTGCCTAAACAACCCAATGATGATTTCAGAATTAGAGAAATGGTATCACTAAAATAAGAACAGATACTATGCATGCTGCTTACTAAAATTTGAGGGTCCTATCATTATCATGCTAAACTCTTATGCATTTATATGCGAAATAAGGGTGCTAAGGCTGATCTTTGATAAGCCATTGTTACCTCGTTGGCTGAGCAAGAACTCGGCTTGGGTTCTCCTAAGCTTGCTGGTCCTTACTCCCCTCAATGCTCCCTGGTGGTCTGCTCTCTTTCACTCCTCCTCAGATTCTGGTGGTCTTCTCCTCTGGAACTTCTCTTGTTCTTGTCGCCTAAGGCTCCTGGCTTGAGCTCTAATGTGATACTGGAGTACTAAGTTTGGATGGGCTACTAGTGCTACTGCTCTCCTTTTCTGGTTGCCTTATTTCTATATAACCGAGCCTTTCCTAGGCTTCTCCGGTGGAAATTATTTTTTTCTACCTCATGTTGGCTTGATACGCGGCTGCTTCCCTGGTTTGCTTAAGCTACCTTGAGAGCTAAGGAAAAATTTGGCTAAAGTCCAAATTGTGAGTACCGATGGATGACTTTGGATTGAGTTGATCTTTATCTCTTGATTTGAATTTTTTTTTCAAATTCTTTTCAAAACAAAACATAGAGGCAATTAGAGTAGGAAAAATAAAATTATTTTGCTACCTCTCACCTCTTTTATACCTAATATAATTATTGTAATTAGTCCGATAAGGGTCTTAGCCATGTGGCCCTCGGACATTTTTAAAAACAAAAGTGTTTTCAAAAACTATTTTTTAAAACTAAAAACTATTTAGGTCATCGGCACTATTTTGCCCCCACAGCTAACCCTGCGGATGTCGGCGGAACTGTGTCGGTGGCCACTTGTATTTAAAAACTATTTTCGAAAACCTGCCTCCTACAACAACGGCGTAAATCCAACGGTCTCGAGTGCCCATACTCGACGACCTCGGATGTCGCCAACATTTCTCGATGGCTTCCCTCCTCCGACTCTCGGCGCTTCACCACTACAGCTCAAGACCCGAAGGTTAGGGTTTAGCATTGATGTATAGGTAGAATCTTGATCATGTAATTTTCTTTTCTTCTTCATTTATTCATCTGGTAACAATGTTGTATAACAATCTTTGTAATATTCTATTGATCAATGAAGTTAGATTTTCAAGCATATTTCTCATGTATGAATGCAATGATCTACATGTATGCCATGAATGATGAAAATGCACAACAAATTCCCCCTTTCTCTCTAACCCTCGACATTCCTCGATAGATTCGGGTCAACTCAGCAGCGCGAGTTGTCCTGACCTTCACCTCACGCCTCTTCCGGCTATCCCGAAACTAGGGTCCTCACAATAGATTTCCTAAATTAAGGGATGTTCTTACCCCTTACGAGCAGTTTCCTTATCTCCTAGGATCCTTCACAGATGCATCAGTTGTTCCAGATATTTAGGGTATCGTATTTGGATACTACCTCATATACGGTATTAGTATACTACTCATCATCATTTGTAAAACCCATAAGCAACTCTTATTAGATAGACAAAGAGTACCAACATTATTTTAGAAACTCATAGTAGATACAACTCTTATTAGGTGGATAACGATACAAATCTATTTCTAAAATAAAATTAATTTTAATTTTAATTAAAAATTACTAGTTGGATTTATATATTAGGTGGATAAAGAATACAACTCTTTTTCTAAATAGCTAAATTTTAAAACTAATTTTGAATTAAAATTAGCAGTTGCATTTTACGTATGAAATTTGACCTAAAATTGAAATGTGAAATAAAAATTAAACTAAAAACATTTGATTTCCATTCAATGATATACATCGATGATCACATTATCGTCGAGGTGGTGAGGTGAGTCATGGCATGGTGACAAGATAGCGGGGATCATGCTTCAAAGAAGGTTTGCCAAACAAATTAATGATGATGGTGGGATGCATCAAGGCGGGGTTGGTTATGATACGCTCATAGAGTCAGTCTGATCATGATGCGGTAAAGGAACCACTAAAGTTTAGTTCTTACGAACAAGCTTAGTGGCATGGTCACCCGGGTCACTCTAATGCACATGGGTCTAAGAGCAGAAACTGATGCATTGCTTGGATGCCACATGATGTGATAGGTTTAATTAAGAGTAGGCTTGAGGATGACGATGATATCTCCTTTGCTGCTTCCAGTGACGGGACGGCAAAGGGAAGAGACGAATAGAGTAAGATGAGCATGCGTAGAAGTATTTGGAGGCATGATATTACACTAATCGAATAATGGAACTCCAATACGACCAGTGTTGAGGTAGCTGGAAGAAGAGAACACAAGATTTAGATGCGAATTGTTTATATTTAATTTGTGGTGAAAATTTTCTCAAAAGATAATTGGTGAAAAGATAGACACTGTAGGGTAAGAAGTGAAAGATAAAAAGATAAAAATTAGTATGAAAATCTACTATTTTACACGATAGGCCATGGACATCAAATATAACGATATAAAGTAAATCTAGTCACGAATGCATAGATCGTTATATAACATGTTCGTTTGGTATTGTTAGATTTGTAAAGAAAAGTATTTTACCAGTAACCTTATTTGCTTTTGTGTCGACTAAAACTAACGGTCAAGTTGTGATGAGTCAAGGTCAAAACTAACAAGTAAACACGAACGGAGTGAGTAACTACCAAGCAGCTTAAGGAAGAGGAAGGATCACTTTCAGTTTTGCCATGCTCACTTTACGTTTCTGGTCGTCTTTGCAGTAGCTTGAAGCAATTGCTCTGATGAATCAGGAAAAAAGGAGACGAATGTACGTAGAGGAGATCGCTGCGCATTTCGTTTCGACGTGTGGTGGGTTGCAGAGACATTCGTGACCGTTCCCGGGACGGACGCCAATCGCGATTCGTGGTGAAGAATCTCACTTATGAGCTCCGAGCTCGCTTCCAACTGTCTGGTGCTGTGAGCATATGCATATGCTCCCAGCTGTCTGCCCTGCCATCACGATCTGTTCCCTTTGCATATATTACTTTGTGTGTATTAACTTTTCCAGATCCTTTTTTCTTCTCGGAAAGTTCATTTGTGTCATTACAAGCTAGGAAAGCTTAATACTCTCTGGAAGGGATTATATATACCACCGACTGGTTGGCTACTTTCACGAGTTCCTGTGCATATGTGATATGTTTTTGTCCAATGCTGTTAAAAACTGCTTCAGTACTGATGACCTCAAGTACTACTAGTACTTTAATATCTTTTGTTTATAAAACAGGCTTATTACTTGTTTAATTGGCCGCACAAATTTGTCTGATTGCCGTTGAGTTCAGATGGACGGCTCATCTCACCTGATTACGAGGGTTGTGTGAATTGGGTATATATGCCGTAGACAGAGCGAACTAGCCGTACAAATTTATCAGCAGCGTACTGCTTTGTGCTAACCACTTCCTGACAGGATAGATAGACAATTGTGAGATTCTACTGCTGTATTCAGTATTTTATGTACTCGACTTTGTTTTCGCGTTGGATCGATTGTTTTCGACCCTGAATCTTCAGTCCCTGCCCTTTCTGAATCTATAATATAAAAAGCTATTAGGGTTTTACACAACATAGCATGCCATGTAAATTTTATATACGTGGCGTATTTAGTACCGTCCAATCTTGATGTTAGATGACAGGACCATCCGATTATCCTTGAGAAAAATATCGTCCAAATCCTTTCAAAATGTTTTATTCTCCGCCTAACCCATACCGCACAAGGAGCGCATGGACCTGCCTCCCGAGCGAGTCTGCCGCGCCGCCGTCTCCGGGGCTCTTGGCACAGAGTGCGAGGAGAGGCTAGAACATGAACTCTTCCAGCAAGGAGAGGCGAGGATGGAGAAGGAGGCGGCGAGGGATGTGGAGGCGGAGGCTGAGGAGGAGAGCACGGAGGAGGGCGGTGTGGTGGAAGGTGAGGGATGGAATGGCAGCGAAGAGGAAGAACGCGTAGGGGAACGAGCGGGGAGGCAAGGAGCTTGGCGGTGGAGATGGCGTGGTGTGAGAAAAGAGAGGATTAAGCATGGCGGCATGGAGCTGACCGCCGCGTTGCGGACCTGAGCAGCGGCTTCCGCGGTGGCGGCATGGCTCGGACCAGGCACACGGGCGGTGCGGAGATCGTACGCGTGGCGTGCCCGCCTGTTTGCTGCTTCGGGTCCACGGCTTGCTTTAGGTTCATATGATCCCGGATTGATTCATTGCAAGCAGTTCTTGAATGTGTTTTGGGCAAGTCATCACCCGTGGAAAGTCTTTGGGCAAGGACCAGATGTTGGCAACCAGTACAGGTAACTGAACTTTTTTTCTCGACTTGTGTGTGTTAATAAATCTGAATGAGCACAGGGCCGCAGGCACACACCTAAACGGGCAGAGGAGCAGAGCCTGTGCTGCAGTGCCTATACATTCTCTTCACCCAGACTTAAGCTGGGCCTGGCCCATCTCTCAATGAGGTACAACGAAATGGGCCCTGTGACACCAGCTAGAGACCCAGACACTTGGAGTGAAGTTTTGGCCCATCTGCAAACTGATTCACGATTCACCTGATGAAACCTTTGGTATCAGAACGACTTAGATTTTCCCCTTAAAAACAAAAGAAAAACGAGTTGGAATATTTTAAAAGAGATGTGCTATGTTCATAGCTCTATATGTTTTATTTTTGAAGGAAATATGTTCATAGCTGCCTGCTTATCTCCCAGATACAGCCATGTTTAGATGACCAACGACTTTAAAACAGAGTACAGGCGCTACTAGAAAAGAATAAACATGATTTAAGATCGTTGTAGGCACGTCGACCTTTTCGCAGCCATTCACCTATATTCAACGCACTGAATAATCAAATGCAGACAACATAACCACCAGCTTAACACACCAATCAATCCATCAACACCAACTAATCCGCTAAGAGAATCGTGATGTTTCCAACTGCAACATCCAGCGATATGGCCATTTGCATATAATAACACTCGGCAAGAAAAGATCAAGGAAAAAGCTTTGACGGGCTCTACACAAGAGATGCGACTGAAATTACACCAGGAACGATTCAACCATGTTTCAGACCAAAAAAAAACGCACATCAGAGCTGGATCTGTGGACCACATCAGAGACTCCACATGGTGATCGCGCCACCTGCACATTCAGTTCATGGCTGCTGCTGCTGCTGCTGCTGCTGCAAATGGAGTCGCTCGTACGTAGGAAGGATCCATCAGCTGTTAATATGAACAATAGACGGGGACCTGACCTGCCTGGTGAGAAGAGGAAACAGCAAAGCTAAATTATGGGACCAGGCTGAGATCCAAATAGGATGCATGCACGAAAAAGATACCAGAAACTCTCCATACCTGAACATGGATCATGCACCAAACAGGTTCATGATAGGAAAACTACACAGATCAGCTGGCCCTAGTTGCGAGGTTTTGATCGAGTGATAACTGATGACCTCAGGTCGCATCGCAAGAGAACTGAGTAGGGTTTGTTTCGACCAAAGATATGGACTGTCTTGAAGGTACCAACACTGGCTAGGTTCTAAGCTGGTTTCCAACAATGCATCCACATGGAAGTTCTGAAGCAAAACTGCTGTTATGGTACTGTATACGGAAAGCGCAATGGTGTTACACTCACGAATCACAAAGGCCAAGCTCAAGTCCTTTCGTTCCTGAATTAATGTGGGGGATGTGAACCATGTACGGAAGATGCAAGACTTTCTGAACCAACGGCTACTCCTGCAATTGATTCATTCAGCATCTCGTCCACAATGCCAGGGTTACTCCATAGCATATTCATAGAAACATGCAAAAAGAGATATAGAAGAGTTAAACGACCATAGTGCATTTCGTAAGGAAAACAAGACCAACATGTTTATCAAGAAGTAATTTCAAAATAAACTGGCTACACACCTATAGGCTATTAAAATCAGATTTCTCACCTCAGGGAGAGGATATACAGAGGGAAAAGGACACATTACTACTGATATGCTATGAAGAAGATAAGTAGTCAAGTAGATCAACACATGTACGAGGGAGATTGAACATTTATCCATTAGAAGGTTAATCTCAGTTGCAGTTCACTAGCAACACAATTAGAGCCTGTAATTGCACCCCAAACATGAAAGACTAGACAAACATGAAATTTTCTGTGATAGATGAGTGAAATGTAATATACATCATACATCATTAGGCCAGAGAGAGTACAAGATGCTAATCTCCCGAAACTATACCACCAAGGAGCAACTCAAGTTCTGAACATCCAAGCCTACAAATCCCTCAGGACACCTGAAACAATATTTATACCACCACAAGAGCAACTCAAGTTCTGAACATCCAAGCCTACAAACCCCTCAGGGACACCTGAAACAAAATTACCTCCCCGTATCAAGAACCCAACCAAATGTAACAACTTCAACAACTTTTGCCATGTTTGGGATCAAAAAAGTTTAACCAGAGTATAAAGAGAAGCCACACAATGTATATACAGTACTTGGACATTGTAAAGAAGAACACCGTTACATTCTTCTTCCATGCATTTGCACAGCACATTTGACCTAATGGTAGGCTTGGTAGCCTTTTGCGCCTCTGGATTGGTACAGTTTCCAACCTGACCTTCGCCTCTGGCAACAAGTTCTCGATTATCGGGTCTTGCATCATGTACACTTGTTTGGAGGCCCATTCGAGCACCGTGAGGATCTCTGCTTGTGCCAACTCCTCGCTATCTGGCACATTGTGTGCAATGTAACATACAAGGGTGAGCGCTGCAAGCTGAACCACCTGTTCGCTGAAATACACGAGCTGAACAAGGTGCTTTGCGCCACCCGCATCGATGATCGCTTTAGAATGGTCAACATGCAGGTAATTATCCGTGCACGCGAACTTGGTCAGGGAGATTGCTGCCTCCCGGGAGACATCTGCTTCCCTCTCATCAAGAAGCTTCACCAATGGCCCGATGATCCGAGTCTCAGTTGCACGGAAGGTTCTGGACAGGCAGCCCAATGAGATAATGCAGGGAATTAGGAGATCATCATACTCAGCCTTCTCGACAACACGTAGGAGCTGGTCAACAACAGCACGGGCAGCAGGAGAGGTTGGCTTAAATGCTAACCGCCGCAGATCGGAATTCTGCTCGGCAACACTGCAGATCTCCATCAGAGCCATCGCAGAATTGTACTGCACATCACCTTCACCTTTTTCAAGAAGAACCGCAAAGCAGAGCAGTGCCCTTGACTCCGTGATGCTCTTACAGATAGCTGCATTGCCCTTGGCGAGCTGCCACAATGCCTTAGCGGCATTGGCTTTCATGTATGCCTTCGTCTCAGGGTCCTCGAACTCCCGGCCCCTTGTACTCGTTCCTGACAGTGACGCATTGTGTTGTTTCGACGCAATAACACCACCGTTACTGCCTATGCCCTTAGTACTGCCCCCATTAGACTTTGCGGCCATGGTGGACTGCACCAAATTGTGCATCTCGCTCTTGCTCTGGGTAATTTGTCCATTTGGGTGCCTCCCGGTGCTGTGCTCCCCCGGCATCCAGCAAGTCTGGCATCGTCCCCGCACCCGTGCTGTTCTTTTTGTCCATCACCACGGAATGTATGGACATCTTAGACGCGATGGCGTATTTGGAGTGCTCCTGCACCGTCTCGAAGGCGAGGTGCCCCCACGAGCAACCGGATCACGTTGTGCTGCGTGAACGCGTCCTGGCATTTGGGGTGGTTTGCGGCTAGCTCGGAGACGGCCCAGGCAACCATGGCCTGCACCTTCATGGGTGCCTCCTTGAGCACCTTGGCGAAGGCCGAGCACGCCCCGGCGAGCACCATCTGCTCGACGCACTCCGGGTCGCGGCCAAGGAGGCCAATGGCGAGCGCGGCGTTCTCCTGCCCCTCGAGCCGCCCTTCCTTGACGAGCTTGAGCAGCGGCGGGACGCCGTCCTCCTCTATGATGAGCTTGGAGTACCTGTCATTGTCGCGGGCGAGCGAGACGAGGCTGGCGGCGGCGTCTGCCCGGGCGTCAAGGTTGCCGGTGTAGAGCACGGCGATCTGCTCCCAGATTAGGAAGAGGATGGGCTCGTTCTGCGCGATGGGGGGCAGGCCGATGTGGGCGTCGAAGTCGTCGTCGTCGGTGGCGGAGGAGGAGACCCGGAGGAGCCAGGAGAGGTCGCCGATGGAGTTGTCAAGCTGGTTGGTCATCTTCTTGAAGGAGCCGACGGGGATGATGGTGAAGACCCGGCGCACGAGGCCGTGTGCGCGGCACTTGTCGACGAGCGCCATGGCCTTGTCGAGCGCCTTCTCGGTGTCGTCGAAGATGCGCCGCGCGGGGCGCTCGTAGAGATCAGCCCGCGCCGCCTGGCGGAGCAGCGCGGCGAGGCGCTCCACCTTGGCCTTGAGCTCCATGCAGTCCTGCCGGAACGTGTAGGCCTCGTCGGACCACTTGATCACCTGCTCCGCCAGTTGGATAGGCCGCGCCAGGATCTGCTTCAGGTCGTCCATCTCCGCCGCCGCCCGCCGCCGCCGCCGGCGCGGTCAACCGGATGGCAGAGCGGCGCTCTCCCCACGCGCCGCAATGGGTGGACGGACTCTCCCGTCCGGGCCGGCTTTCCTTCCTTCTTCCTCCCTGCCCTGCCTCCTCCGCAGGGCGTGAATCGGGGGAAGGATTGGAGGAGGAGGAGGAGGGGGGTGGTGGTGGTGGTGCCGGCGGTGGGGAGTAAAATTTGGTATCGGTTTTGGTTTTTTTTGGGAGGGGCCGGGTACTTAGGCTGCGCGTGGGGGTGCGTGAGCTGGAAGCCGGACGGAGGCGAGGACGGCAGCAACGGCCCTGCCGTTTCGTCTCGGTGCGTTTCCGCGGTGATTTTGGGCGTTGTCGCCATGTTATCTGCGTCGCTTCCACGGGTTTTTGCTGTGCGCCGCGGTGCCCCCTCCCCGGCTCGCGCGGGTCAATTGCCCCGGATGTTTTGGTTGGCTGGCTGGGTCTGCCTGCCACTCTGGCTATATGGCTAAGCGGCGCCGTGTTTGCCGGGTGGGGAGATGGTATTAGGTGCCGCCGCACGTGGATGGAGCCGTGCTGTGTCCTGTGCCCCGAGCCCGGAGGGGGATATCTACGCTGCAGCTAATCTAGGGTTTGTTTGGTTTGAGAATGAAGTGAAATGAAATGGGTTGGTTCTATACCTAACTTATATTCCTGTGTTTGGTTGGAGAGGGAACTGGAACCCACTGATTCTCTTAAAAAGAATATACTTCTTAGATGCTGAACTAGGTGGTTTCTCCAAATTGGTGGAACTACGTGGAACCATTCCATTCCACTTCATTCTCCCCAACCAAACACAAGAACGGAATCAACCCATTCCGGAGGAATTGAATCATGACATTCCATTTCACTTTGTTCTCAAACCAAACACACCCCTCGAATCTCAAAACTGTACTAATCCGCTGGTTTGCGATTCATACGCATGACAAGTTCGGTGCACCCACTAGTTTGTCTATCGTCCCCTGTGTTGGAGGACAGGAGTAGTTGAGCGATGGAATTAGATGGAATGGGGACGATCATTCAATGTCCAGATGACCTGGGCATCTAACCACATCATTTGTTTTTTTCCGAATACGCAAAGCCTCACGTACCTTTTCTTTATAGAATCTGACAATAACATACCAAGAACATTTCTCGTTTCGATGCATGTACTCCAGTTGTAGTCATCTCCCGCTCACTTATATATCGATCTTTTCTTTCGAGCAGAAGGCAGATGCACGCAAACTATTCACACCATACTCATGTTGCGGTTACGCACGTCTGCGCTTATATTGGCCTGACTAGATCTAGGTGGCACTTCATGATGTGCTAGTATGTTCTAACTATCATACGTTCTTTTCATGAAGATTTTGGATCATCACTACCTGTAGTATCGCAATGATTGAAATCTGCAAAATGTATGCCAATGCATAGCATATCCGTATTTTCGATATGAAGATTCAACTTGACTCCTAAAGTTAATGGTTCGAATTGATGGTGCATAACTATCCCACCACGCAATGGCGATTGAGGTAGGATTTGACACTTCTAAAAATTATTGGAAGACCACACCATAGCCTGCCTCTGCATTTGTTTAAGAATTTTCATGTTGTAAAATACACGAACATAAACCCAAACGGGTCGCACGATTACAATGAATGAGTTGAATGCATTTGATATGATTTTTAAAATTTAAAATTGTTGGCCTACTTTAAGTTAGATGGAATATCATTATCAGGGTACAGCAACTCCATATGCATTATTGAATAAGAAAACAGCTCCATATGCGCCTTCAATTATCAAGCAGATAAATGATGTCTTTCACATCATATACATGGAAGGAACGTTGTTTTCTATCAGCAGAAGTACTATTTGACAGCATCTTGTAGGTCATCCAACGCCACAATTGTCTTCTTCGTAACCAGGTCGTGGCGAGTAAAAAGGAAAAAAGAAAGAATACTAGTAGCCATTTTAATCCACTCAGAAAGGAACTCGACAAGCTACAAATCCCAATAACAAGTGTATTCCACAAATAAATCGCGCATGAGCAAGGGAGAAATGGAGAATGTCGCAGTTAGCCAAGTGGAAACAAAAGGACATATAACTGAAACGCACCAAGTCTTTTTAGTATTTAAACCACATACTTTTTTCTCAGCAGCACGAGATGAAGCAACAAGTGTTTCTGGTAGAGCGTCGAACCAGTCCCAGTGGTTCTTTTTCTGTGATATTTGTTTCCATTAGAAACCGGTCGCGGCCAGTTTGAATGGCTAGTTTTTGGCTCAATCCACGCGTAAAATATAGTCCACATAAATAATTTAGTTCGTCTAAAAATATTGTATTTAGATGTCTGGTATTTAGCCGGCCTAAATTCGTCGTTTTATTTATTCCATCAGTAAAACAAAACATCCTTCCTTTTCCTAATTCGAGCCCGAGCCCGAGCCCAACGCTCTCCGCCCCGCCTCTGTCCGCTTTGGCGCCGCCCCTCCCGCCTCCCCCCGCTTCGACACCGTCTCTTCTATGCGAGTCCTCTGTACGACGGCCACCAAGGCTGAGCTCCCCCGACGGTGGCACCTTCTCCCCCGACGTCTCTTAGGTCCGCCGTCATCGGACACGGCCACACCGCCGGCGATGTAGAACACACCACTACCAGGCTCTGTCCCGGCGCAACCGTACCTCCGCCATGGTGCCTCGGCGACGACGCGCCGCGCGTTGGCCGCTGGGTCATAATCCTCAACCACCGCAGTCCGCGCGGACCCGCCGGCAATATAGATCCGCCCGCACACGGCGGCAACCGTGAACATCTTCCACGGGTACAATGTGGGCGCGCATGCCCGAGCGGCACCTGTGAGTGTGTCCACCCGCAGCGTGGCGCCGCGGCCGACGAGGAAGACCTCCTGCCCCAGCGTGAACACGGATCTACCGCCGCAATGCAGCAGGGCTAGCGGCAGCGGCAGCATGGTGACTTGAGCTGCCACTGCTCAGGTCGGGACTGTAGCAGTGCCTGGGCAAGGGCGCCGTGGTCAGAGACGGAGACGACAAGGAGGGAGGGGTGGAGGTGGCCGCACGCGCGGCGGAGGTGGAGGAAGGCCTGGGAGGCGAGGAGGTCGGCGAAGCGGCGATAGACAGTGGGGAGCCGTGGGAGGGATGCGTAGGAGACGCGGGCAAGGCAGTCTAGGAGGAGGTCATCGGGCAGTGCGGAGATGTGGCGGGCGGGGTCGGAGGGGACACAGGACTTGACGAGCCACGAGAGGCTGCGGGAGTGGCACCTCTCCGCGGCCATGGCCTTGGGAGCTCAGCTCACCAAAGCGAATCGGGGTCGCACCATTGCTGCATTGGTTGGTAGTCTATGGAATGAGACCACAGCTCAAAGGTTGTTGTTCTTTTTTTTGAGATGCCAAAGGCTGTTTTAGATAATACCCAAACAGAGAATAAAATTACAATTGGATTAAAAGGTTTTTATTGTGACAAGTAAATTTCAGCCTGGGTATTTGGTTTAACCGAAAATTCGGTTTCGGTTTTTTCATTTTTAAAGATTTCGGTTTTTGAAAAATGGTAACTGAAATATGGTGTGTAATATTGGAAACCAAAAATTCGGTTAACCAACAATTTGGTTTTGGTTTTCGGTTTAAACCGAAATATACAGACATCACAAAATTTAGAAATGTAGCATCAAATTCAATAGAAAATTCTGATTTATTCGATTAACATGTATACAAAAATTTGGTTTTTTGGTTAACCGGTTTATTTTCTTTAACATTCCATCGAAATAATAACGTATCCACGTAAATTCGGTTTATTCGCGGTTTATTCGGTTAACCGAGGACTAAAACCGATTTCACCGAATTAAATTTGGCTTTCCGAGAATGGTAACCAAAATTATTTCGGTTATCTGAAATTAGAGTAAATTCGGTTTTTTTCGGTTTCGGTTTTGGTTTCGGTTTTGGTTTTGGTTTCTTGGTTTTTTTGCCCGGGTTGTAAATTATCTCTGTAAACTGGTGAATTTTTTTACAAGACTGCCAAACGGGGCCTCAGAAGTACTCCGTCATCGGTTAGCATCATATCGTTGTATCGTTGTTTGTTCCCAAGTCCACATCGATGACAGTTGCGTTAGACGTTGCTCCTTGCTTCGGCCAACAAAATAGCACAATATTTAGACGTATGTACGCCAGAAAAGGCCACCTTTGCGGTTTGCACGTACCAAACAGCCGTATAACTTCAATACAAGGAGAAAGATGCAAGTGTCGCATTAGTGGCACCTCGAGCACCAAACGCTCAAACGTATCATTTTCATTTTTATATTTTGCAAAAGCGAACATATCAGATCGATAATGATAATAAAACTAGCTATATGCATCAATTAATGTAGAGACCCGAGGCTCCGCCTAATTTCTCTAAAAAGACAAAATGAGTTGTAGGAAAACTCACCAAACGCAACCAATAAAACATACAGGAGCACTGCAAAAAGAAAACCCCCACATGGTTGGCATACACTGCAAAAAGAAAGCCCCCACATGGTTAGCATACACTGCAAAAAGAAAGCCCCCACATGGTTAGCATACTCTACTAGATTAATAAATGATTAGGCTAATTCTACTGACAAACAAAACTCTCGCCATTTTCTTAGATTAAGCCGCGTCATTGCCTCCTGTTCATTTATTAGGGTTTTTTTGGACCTGAATCCTACAGTTACTACACCGCTTAATTCGTATCACGTTCATGCGGTCCACTTCGATCAGAGTCGCAATTATTGGAGGGACAACAGCGAGCAAACTCATTACTACTACCATTTTTACCAACACTTTGAATTAATCAAAGATCAGCGCGTTTGTTGAAAGGGTGAGGCCGCCATGCCTCTGGTCAATGCGAGCAATGGTTTGCCTATCTGTGATGGGAGCAGCAGTTTACGTAGGCAGGGAGACTTTCCGGTCAAGATCGCATCACGCATTGCCAGTGGACGACGACCGAGAAACGAGCGATACCGACGAGGTTGATCGATTCTTCTGCAGCTGCATGCGAGCACGTTTAGTTCTCAACGGTGTTGCCGGGTCCTGTACTGCACCCGAGCACGTAGGTGCGAGCGAAGGAAGGCAAGAGATGTCGTCGGCGCGACCGGCAGTGTGGAGGATACTGGATCGACAGTGTCCGGGAAGGCGACGATGTTAACGGGGACTTGCAGAGAGCCACTCATCCGAGGCCTAGGAAGGGACCGAAGAACATGGAACCCGCGGGGGCAAGCAATCTCGCTTGGCGGCATGAGGTTGGCAGATTCGAGTTTACTGTAGATTCCATTTTTACCTAACTTATAGCAGTTTCGAAATTCAAAAAAACAATAATAATATAGGATGACTATGTCCCGCAAAATCTCAAGATCGAGTTTGATAGCATTTTTCATGTACGAAATTCTCGCGAATGTGATTTGACAAATTTGACATACATAAGGGACTTCCAATATGCGAATGCATATATAAAAAAAGGAGTTAAGTTGGGATACTTTCAATCTCAACCGTTTGTAAATATTTAATCAATTTCGTAACTCCCATCCAATGACTGTAGACAAAAAGTAGATCTTCCTTTATCCCTCTCGTGCTAATTATTCTTAATTACGCCCCAAAATTTCAAACCAGGGTTCCGGTATTTCCCCAGCCCGCTGCGACGCCGACCCCCTCCTCCCCCGGCGCGCAACGCCCCGCTGCGACACTGACTCCGTGCACGACACCCGGCTGCGATGCCGACCCATCCTCCACCGCGCGCGACGACTACGCGGGGCCCTCCACCTCCGCACGAGACGTCGATCTCCTTCTCCCTCGCGCGCGACGCCCTGCTGCGACTCCGACGCAGATGCCTCCTCCCCCGCGTGCGACACCCCGCTGCGGCACCAGCGTGGACCCCACCTACCCTGCGCGCGATCCCCCTCTGGAGCCCTTCCGCTAGAGCCTGCGCTTTTACCTTCCTCCCGCTCCTCAGTGATCCCAAGCCAGTGTCTTCCTGCCCCTGCCGCGGCTGCGCGTCCAGAGCCCCTCCTTCGCCTCCGCCCGCCGTACGGCCGCCCTGACCACTTGAATCTCTGCCTACAACACACATGTGATGCCGTACGAAATGCATTTTTCATTTGCAAGTTCATTTTTTGCTGTCAGGTTGTTGTTTGATAAAAATGTGTGAGCAGTACAAACTTTGGCGCTATGTGTATATACTTTTCCATTAAGTGCAAACATGTAATACTTGAGGATTACATTTTGTCTTACGTTCTTGGTTGGAGTAGCAAACTAGCAACGCTGCTAAACAAAGAGATTACAGTCTGAATTGCAAAGGTATTCCCACAGGCCACAAGTTCATGTTTTGTTTGGCTTCAAGAGTATATAAGTTCATATAGTTCATTTTCTCTGTGTAATAGCACAATTGTGGCATATTTCGGTTCTCATTTTACTGGTGTGTGAACACACGTCATTCATACGGTATACTGCTAGAACTTCTGTAGAAGCTTCATTAGTTTACATTTGTTGTGCCCGTTCTTTCATATACCCCTCATGTTTCTAAACGTTCCCATTTATTTAAACTAGAAAATGATTGTTCAAGTTTATTTTATTGACGATCTTGACAATCTAAATCTAATATGTTTATTCTACCATCGATCCAATTGTCGAATATACACTTCTCTTTAATTTATTGAACAGTTTTCTGAAACTCTATTTGTTTGGTTAACTACTTTCAGTTTTAATCTTGATTGCAACCTCGGGACATTGACTGTCTGTTCAAAGGGGCAAAACTATGTAATGTAACACATAGATGAAGGGGGTGGAGGGAGCTTAGGAGTTTTTGCAATGGCGCTGTCTCATCAGATGTTTCGGTTGAAACCTCCCTTGATATTCTTAACATGAAATTTCTTGTCTGGTGATACCCAACTGCACGGGAGGATGACCGGCATGCCACAGGCCCTACGGAAAATATGTTTTGTGGTGCTTCCCAAATCATAAACTTATTGCAATAGTTTAGTCATTAGTTTTCTAGAATTTAGAGACTGATCTGAATTAGCACCCATTTCAAGCCTAAAACCCATAAAATGATATTTTACCCTTATGTGAGACTTTGAGATGAGATGGGGCAGGCTCGCAGCTTGCTTTGAATAATGTCTAAGTCTTTGAATAATGTCTCTAAAGCCTTCATAAAGCTGTGGAGCTTTATAGCGTGGGTTCAGCAAGAGGATGAAATACAACTAATCATGGTGCTTGGGAGATTCCTGGTATCTGAGAACTATTTCTCAATGAACGATATTGTTTTTTTTGCGAGGCTGCCATATCTATATCTATACCAATATAAAAAACATAAGTTATAATGGGATACTTTCAATCTCAGCCGTCAGAAATATTTAATCTAATTTCATAATTCTCAATCTAACGGTTATAGACAAACATAAGACCCTTTTTTAATCACTCTTATATCCTAATTATACTTATTGCCTCTTAATTACTTCATAATTTCAACTTATATAACTTCATGCTTTAAACAAATGTTTTTAACATGTTGTTTGTTTATTCCAAAAAATTAAGCACTTATATTTTTAACATAAATGTAATACATATTCTTTTTTTCTAGTGTCTTTTACATATGTAAGTATATATTTTGTAAAATATATATGTCACGGACCCCAGAATTGTATATGAGTAGGGGAACGGATAATCGCCAAGGACCGAGAAATCAGTTGGCCTGGTGGCACGGTACCTGCGCCGTGAACACCGAGGCAGAGTGGTCCGACACCTGACCAACGTACCATACGCTTACCAGACGTCATATGCCTTCACTGTTGGTCAAGCCGGCCGGAAGCGAGTAAACTTCCCAAAACCACATATAATTCCCTGATCCGGTAAAGAACTGGCGCTTCTCTTAAGTCACTAAGCAAAGTAGTTCCGGAGGAGCCCGACAGTCGTACCCTCACCTAACCTAGTCCGGAGACTAGTGGGTTGCTCGAGAGCCCGGTACGATAGTCCACACCCTGCCTAGCCGGCACTGCAATCTCAGCTAGCGGGTCATTCAACTGAAAACACTTCACGGAGTGAACACTAAGGGGAGGCGTCACTTCTTTACGATCGATTCCATATACTTCAAACATACATGCATTGTATATGGATCGATCACAGATAACAACTTCATATCATAGTTCAAACTCTAATAAAAAGGAGTTAAAAGGTACATATCTTACCTCTTACCCGAGAGGGGTCATACAACACACAATTCACAACTCAAAGGTTGTTTTCATGCTTCTAAGCTCAAAAATAGCAGCGAAAATAACTGAAAAACCCTTGGAATGGTAGCCCAACCATCCCTAATAGAAACACGTAACCCACACGTGCGACCGAGAAGGACAAACTTGTAAATAGATATCCAATTGAGTAAAATCAGCATTATAGAAACCTTCGATTCTAGTATCACCTGCAACAAGTTCGGAATTGAATTTCGTAAGTACTTTCGTACTTGCAAGTCACATTTATATACTCATCCCATGTTAATTTCAGCAAAGCTATTAATCAGGAATCAATTACTAACATGTATATCACCATGGCATGATAAACAATATGGACAATATTGATAAAGCAATATCAACAAATATCACATGAACAAGTTTATCTTCAGATCTGAATATGAATCAATTCAACCAAGAATCTCATATCTAATAATCACATCAAGTCAAACAAGCTTGGGGGTGATTTAAAGATAGCCAAACAAGAATATATCATATGTTCTGAGCAAACCAAACAAGGTTTGACCAAGGGAAGTACTTCCGGAATGCCGTTAGTTCGAGGTTGGCCAACCTCGACTACCCGATCATTGCGGCAAGTCTTCCACCGTGGGTGACAGGTAAAGCCCTACGACACCGGTATCGAATCAGGTTAAGTCCACCTGATCGATCCATCTGTAGGTGACAGTACCCCGGCACTCGCATCTCACCATTAGGGGGTTTCATATTGCATTAGTCCGATTAAAAGATCCTCGCTGATCTTGCAACACATTCGAACCTAGCAATACTAGTGATTCGCCATCACTATCACATTGCAATCATTTCCACAATACAAGCTAGCAATTAACCATAACCAATAGCAAATCATGAAATAAACTTAAGGGAATCTTAGCGAGTATTTTTGTGAACTTGCCTCATTGCTGGGAGAAGTGTAAGATATCGGTGATCATGTGCAAGAATCCCAGAATGTTTGAAACACCGATAAGAAGCAGATAACCTCCAAGGGGGAAAAGCAAATCTAAGAAACATGCATGGATGCAACTAACACGGATGCATTCGAGTGTTAAGATATGCAGCTAAGATGGAGGAGAAAACCCTAGAATCAAGATTAAGGTTGCAGGTTTGATAGATTAATATTAGCTTATCTTAATAAAATTTGGATTATCACAGTAATAACAGGTATGATGTACACATGGCAATTTAAAGGTACGGGTTAAATCCTAGTGGATTGGTATAAGGTGCTAAGTGTAGAACTTCAGATTTAACTTCTTTTAGAGATGACACGAGTTGTATATATATTAAGATGCCATGGCCATCGACATAGTTATACAACATGTATGCAACAATTTTTATAGATATATATGTAAGGTTCTTGGTTTACTTATTACCCTAACATGGCCATTCCAACTGGTTTACTTATTACCCTAACATGGCCATTCCAATTAAACAAAGCTGAATATTATCATTTAAGGGAATCTGAACAGCAGTAGTGTTTTGGCTGCATCTCACAGATGGTTTATCGGAAATGGGTAAATGACCACTCTAAACGAACGTCTCGAAGGTACCCATAATTTTATTTTTAAGCTCAAATGATGATGGCTTAAGAAAGGACATCAAAACGGGCATGGAACATATCAGCCATTTAAGTTGCAATTAAACTAAGTGTTAATTATTCCGGTTGTCTAACATCAATGCATCTAAGTTATTATTCAGACATTAACTAATTAGTTCGGCTTTACTTACGCCGGAAGGAGATCAGTTAAGCGAATCGTATTTCTAACTGATCTTTTAAGGCTGCAAACACTAATCACTGTGTATAACTTGCCTTAGGGATTTGAGCACAGTGGTACCTTTAATAGATCAAAACGATGTCCTAACACGGGTACATGGTGATTAGTAGAACCATCCTTAATGTTCAGCTAGACGCTAAAGAGTGTGTTCGATAAGAGGTTGACTACTAACTATTAGCAGGTTCCGATTAAGTAATAGGGTTATCGGTACATTGATATGTTTGTTTTTTTCCTACTCAACCAAGGATTTACTTACACTCATCAAAACTAGCTTTAACTTATTCTGTTCTTAGTGACAAGGGATGTTATACTTTGATCATTTAACATATTCCTGTTCTTAGTGTATAATCAGTGGGGTCTATTAAGAATATTTGCTCTTAAGTATTTCACTTGGTCGAATGATTACGGGATGGAGCCGACTGCCCTATATATGCATGCAAATACATTACTAGTTGTGACTTACTTAATCAGATATTGGTATGGTTCAGATATTAGCTAGGTTGTATACACATCACCTCTGAATTCATTTCCTTTTTCTTATTAAATGAGTTAATCTGGCAGTTATTGAATACCTAGGTTATTAGAGTTGTAGTTAAACGATGTGCTAGTTGTTGACTGACATGTTTTAACAGCATTTGCTGTCGCAGCGCATTAAGAAGCCCATGGTTAGTATGCTCGGATACATCTTATAGCCAACAAACATTAATCAATACTGATTACGTACCAACTCAATTGCTATTCAGCCTGGGTAATATCAATGATCAAGGAATTGCTTAGTTCAATTATTAGTTGATGATCGCCACTGGTTAAGTAGCTGCTAACCCATGAGCTACTAACATTGGGGTCACGGTTAATTAAGAACACCTCAACAGGAGTACATGTACTCCTTCGCACCATGCGGGTAGTGGTTTAAGAAATGCATATCAAATACAATGAATTGAGTTTCACCCAGTAACCCAACTAATACTAACTCTGTCGGTAACTAAGCATCGGAGTACTTAGTTGTTTTCTTAACCGAAGTATGCAACTATCTGGAAAGTATTTTTCATGAGGTGATTAATCAGTGAACAAGCATTAGTTTACCAGCGATGCTAATTATTGAAACAAGCTGCATCAGTCGGCTATACACCTAAAGGATACATCAATTAAGCCAATTAGTTGTACTGGGTGTGCTTTAGTCAACAATTAACCAAGTGCTTAGCAGTAATCAATCGATTACTGAAGATTAACCGTCGCTTAACTAATCCTAACTAGAAATCAACGACCTCAGTTGGTCGAGCAGGAACTCACCCGACATTGACGAGAGCGAGAGACAGGGGAGGTCGGCTTGGGTTGGAGGAGATAATCTGGTGAGGCTCGTCGGTGCTGGGGGTTGGGGATGGATGCACCGGACTTGAGGGAGGCGCTGACGGTGGGGATGCTCAGGTCGTCAATGCTGCGGTGAGGCGGCGAGACGCGGGGCGAGCGAGGCGGTAGCGGCGCTGGTGATGTCGTTGGGGAAGAACGACGGGGAGGATCTCGGGCCCTCGGGGCTGTCGAGAGTGGCGAGCTAGGCGGGGTATTGCGGGGCAAGGGAAGCACGAGGCGGGGTCGGAGCGGCGCCTGGGAAAGGGACCGAGCGGAGAAGCAGAGTAGGTAAGAAGAGAGAGGGAGCCGGTTGCGGGTTTTGATTTGGGGCTTTGGAGGAATCGTTTTTGGGGAAGAAGAAGGTGGCTTGCTGTTGTGCTACGTGGAGAGAGGGAGCTGCCAGCGGGAAAATCAAGGTGAGGTATTTTCTTTTCATTTTGTTTTCCCTTTTAATTCAAGCTTTGCTGGCATGAGTTTAACATTAATAAAAATATATTTTTTTGTAAAACATTATGGAAACATATCTCACCTCTAACTATATTTGTAGGTTGAGACTATCAATGCAAATAAAGATTAAGTATGGAATTCTGCGGGAATTGGAAGATAAGACGTTCATTAGGTCAACTTATTTCAGTTTTTGGTTCGAAAGAATGAAGCTTAGGGAAAACATTTGTTAACAGGTGCAAGACAGAGTTAATTATCTGGATCATTTGTGTAAAATCCCTCTGAGATTACTAGAGCTTAGGAGAACCACTAGGATTACACTTTGGTGAAATTAATTTTCAAATTTTATCCAAGTTGAGTTTAGTCGAGATCCTAAGGTTTAATTAAGCCGAGACAATTTTTAATTCATCTGGATGCTTGCATGACGAGGGAAATCACTTTTATTCATGATGATCTGCACTAATCTCGTGTATTAAAAATGGGGTCATTACAATATATTATGAAAAATGTGTATTAGATGTGTGCCGTTGCTAGTGGGAATGCAAGCCTTGCAGTATTGGGTGTTTATCGAAAAGAAAAACAGGGCAGGGGTTTGTCCCTGCCTAAATCTCAGCCTTACCGCACCCATCGGACGGTGGAAAACGTGACTCGTACGCCTAAGCAGTGCGCCGGTTCGCACCGGGTTTGCAGCCGCCGCGGGAGGGGACTGGACATTTTGCCCGTACGCCACACCACACACCAGCCACCACCGGCACGGCGGCACCAGCGATCTCTCGTCGCCCCAAACCACCTCCCGGGCAGTGGGAAAAGCGTGAAGCGTCCCGCTCGAGGTCCGCCGGCGGCTGTCGAGAGCTCCCACCTGCCGGCGGCGGTTATGGTGAAGATAGTGACGTACAACGTGAACGGGCTGCGGCCGCGGGTGGCGCAGCATGGCTCGCTCCGCCGCCTCCTCGACGCCCTCGACGCCGACATCATCTGCTTCCAGGTCCGACCGACTACTGATCCCTTCCTTCCCACCCCACCAATTTCGTACGCCCGATCAGCCATTTAGTCTAGGGATTATGCGTCTAAACCCTAGCTCTTAACTGTCCGCGCTTGCCCGCCAATTGTTACTATTTCATTCACTACAGTTCGTTTCCAATGATATAGTCGACCTCTCTGTTTATGCTCCACGAAATGCGGATTCGCCAAGTTTGCATTATATCACAATTGCCGCTTGATTTCAAACCCGGTTTCGACGGGTTGACCAAACTGGTGGCACACAAATCGTACTAGTACTTTTGTATAACAGTTTTAGATAATTGCAAAACTGGTAGTCTTTTCATGGGTTGAAACGGTCTGCTAAAACCGGTGATGAACACCCTCGGCAGAGTTACTAGCTGAAGTGGGGTTCAGCCCATGGATTAGTTGAGCTGACTGTATCAATGTTTGGTGTGCTTTAGGAGACGAAATTGTCGAGGCAGGACTTGTCTGGGGACGTCATAGTGGCTGAGGGATACGAGGCTTTTATTTCGTGCAATCGTACTTTGAAAAGGCATGGAGCATACTCCGGTGAGTGTTTTTGAAGTCATGGTGACTACCTAGAATTTCTGATTGGTGGATTTGTGCTCAGAAAGTGATGCATTGTTTGTTGGAGATGTTTTTTTTTCTTTCTATGTGACACTTTGTTGGTTAAGTTATTCTGAATGCTTCATCCCATATTGTTTATTAATTTATGTATATGTAGGTGTTGCAACGTTTTGCCGGGTAACATCAGCATTTTCCAGTCAGGAGGTTGCTCTGCCGGTAGCAGCTGAAGAAGGCTTTGCTGGATTACAGGGCTCTGCAAAAGACAGTGAAATTATTGGGGACTTTGTTCTTGAAATGCCTGTGGAAGAGGAAGGTCTTGGCAAAATAACAAGAGAGGAGCTTCTCAGGGTGGACAATGAGGGGCGATGCATCATCACTGATCATGGACATTTTGGTAAGCTGATTCTTTCCTTGAAAGGAAGATAATATGAGTTCCATGCAATATGTTAATGCTCTTTTGTCACGTATCTGATTTCTTCTCTGTATTTGATGGCATGTACTGCACCTTTTGTGTAGTTCTTTTCAATATATATGGCCCAGCTATCGGAGAAGATGATAAAGAACGAATTCGTTTTAAGCTGCTATTTTACAAGATATTGCAGGTACTTATGTGCATCTCAGTTAGTATATATAAATATTTCGTGAAGAATAGTAACTGTACAATATGCTCATGTCTCCTGGTTTTAATATCTTAGTTGATTCACTTTTGTTAAACTGCCTTTATCTTTCCAAAACCTTCTAGAAACGATGGGAATATCTATTGGCTCTCGGGAAGAGAGTTTTCGTTGCTGGAGATTTGAATATTGCTCCTGCTTCTATAGATAGGTGTGATGCCCCACCTGGATTCGAGAAGCAAATGTAAGCTCTTCCCCTTTTCCTTTTATTGCGATTTGCTTGCACTACAATGGAATTCTACAGCGAAGGTTTGTTGAGCGGCATAATTTCAAGAAATGAAATTGAAGCAAAAAGCTTGGCAGCTTTTGTAAAGATGTCGACCTCTTTTCATAAGAAAATGCTGTTGTATATGCTCTTGGTAGAGCCCGAACCCCTGAGGTTGTAGCTATGGTGGACTTCAGGCTTAGGACAATACCGGCGGCCACTTGATGTGGCTGCCGAAGCTACTTCTACGACTAGAGCTAGGGAAAAGGCAAATACTGGAGACTTTCTTATTATTCATTGACAGCTCTGTCTAGGATTATATAGCTGGGCTTACAAAAGGCATTAAGGAAAATAACAACTAAATCATATCCTGGAGATTGAGATCAAAACAAAATAACAAACTATGGAAAGTCTCAACTTATCTTGCAAGGCAAGGTGAGCCTAGCCATTGCCTGCCGCATCCTCTAGTGCTGGCGCCCCCGTAGAACTGGGACCACGCCGCTGGTAAGTTAATCCCCACATAACACTCTGGTGATATTTTTCTCTGCATGAGTGTAAATTTTGCTAAAATACCTGTTGTTCGGTGCTGTTTTAATTCATGAGCTGTCATAGGACAGGGTGAGGCAGTTGGTTATCAACATGAGAAACAATTGCGCCTCACAAAATTAGGAGATATTTCAACTGAAATCCCATCCACTGCATGATACCTGACTCATATCTTCATTACTTTCACGTATAATATCCGATACACCTTGCTGTATGAAGGCTTCAAGCTCATTGAAAAACTAGAAATTGTTAATAACAACCATTTACAGTGAGCCTATAAACTAATGTTTTGTACTAGGCTTCCCACTTCGTGAATGCACTGGTCTGCTCTCTTTAAAGTACCCAACTTATATCTTCTTTACTTTCACCCATAATAACTCTATACACCTTGCTGTATGAAGGCTTCAAGCTCATTGAAGAACTAGAAATTGTTAATTACAACCGTTTACTGTGAGGCTTCAAACTGATGTCTTGTACTAGGCTTTCCACTTGTGACAAATGCATTAGTCTGCTCTCTTTAAAGTAAATCTAATCATGAAGTTACTCAGGAACAATAATAGTTGGTTTATTATCCTTTTCCTAATTCAAGGTTTCGGGAATGGCTGAGATCCATGTTGAGAGAACATGGAGGTCCCTTTTTTGATGCTTTCAGATCAAAACACCCTGAAAGGTATTGTTAGTCCTCTTTTTCCTTCCCTACGTATGTGCTACTCCAACCTATTCTACTCTTGGTTTTGTAACTTTTATAACCTGTTGCTCAATGCCCATGTTGTAACTGCATATTTCACTATTGGTTAAACAATTTTCTTAGAAATGTAAGAACTGCTATGGACGTGTCCAATGTTCAGATATGGAAAGCACACGATATCCTTTTCGCAACAATTAGTTTCCATCTTTGTAAGTAATTACACCTATAGAAGACTCCACAATAATTACTTGCTAACCCTGTACTGTAAGCTTGTTGCATTTTCTTTATGCAGGGTGGGAGCTTATACTTGCTTTAATCAAAAAGTTGGAGCTGAAGAATACAATTACGGTTCTAGAATAGATCACATTCTCATTTCCGGTTCCTGTTTCCATCGTTGCAATTCTGTGGAAGACCACAGCATTTTCCACTGCCATGTGGAGGATTGTGAGATAATGGATCATTTCAGAAGAGGGGATTCAGAAAATATGTCAAAGTAAAGAAGGGTGCAACCTTTTCTTTTCTGAGAGCAAAGTGGATAACATACAGGATTTGCAGTATTACATTAGAATGATTTACTATTACATTGTCCACAGGTGGAAAGGAGGGAGAAGTAGTAAGCTAGAAGGATCCGATCATATTCCAGTTTATATTACACTGAATGGAATACCTGAACTTCCAGTCCATAATACCCCATCATCAGCTGCAAGATATCTCCCAGAGATCCGCGGACGGCAACAGAGTATAGGTGAGCAGATTTTTATGTTATGTAACATTTTCCATGCCATAACTTGAATTTGCACCTTCCAGTATACAAGCTGAAATCAGGTTGTACTATATTGTCATTCTGCCAACATAACCGTAGTTGTTGAACTATTATGTGCCTTAGCTTCTCGTCATATTTATGACTGTTATTTCTCTACTTTCTTACCTGTGAGCATTCTCTTTAGTTGCTTTACTGTACAAACCACTGACAAGATCTAAATTTCTTACCTTAAAACTTTCTGAGCAATTGTCTGTATTTTGTAATGTTCATATGGAGGATTGCTCTCCTTGGTTGGATGTTCTTGCTAAACTTGCTCCAGGACCATGGCTTTCTTATTCACTTTAAGACAAGTACATGCACCTTACCTATTTCAATAAAAATATGTGTTTATGCAAGTTAACTTTCATAATATTTGCCATTGAATTTGAGTTTTTAGAATAGGTCGCTTAGAGTTTCTAGTTTCTACACCGTACCTAGTTTAGGAAATACTGTCTTTTGTTATGCTAACTAGCAAGTTTTGGCTTTGAATGTTCAGTACTTCAGTTCATCATAGCTTATCACTTGGTAACACAACCACTCCTGGCCTTATGTAACAGTTTTAAAAGCTGCCCTATGTTATACTTGTGTGCACTTTGAAGGAATACTGGTTGTAGTATATGCATTATACTGACCAATTGTGTTACTCCAACATGCAGTATCATTCCTCAGGAAAGGGAAAATTTATGAACTTGAAGATGCCCCAGGTTTAAATATGTCCACGGATAGAGCAAATGAAAGCTGCTATAGTGATGACCTGGAAAGCAAAAATATATCCGAAGAATTGCCAGCTGGTATAACCCAGTTTTCTGAAGGTGGTAACCTTCCTAGTACGATGTGTAAGAGGAGAAATCTTGATCATTGGGTAAATAAACGTTCAAGTGCCAACTCCCATAATAGTAATGCAGCACTACTGGCTCCACTAAGTATGAAAGCTTCCTTTTCTGGCAGCAAGTCTATGTCAAACAAAAGGAACAAACATAACTTATCCTCCCAACCAACAATCAAGTCATTTTTTCGACGACCAGAGACAGAGGGAGGGGATGCCAATATCAATAGCTTGGTTAGTTCAACAGATAAAGTACCTGATATGGATGAATTATGTTATCCAAAAGATGATAGTCTGCCAGAAAACATCCAGTGTACAACTGCAAACGTTGAAGACCAGGATAACTCAAATATGTCCTGTTTACTTTCAACAGATAAGTGTACTATTGCTACATTGGAGTGGCAAAGAATACAACAGAGAATGAAGATGACACTACCACTTTGCAAAGGACATCATGAACCTTGCATTCCAAGGTCTGTGAAGAAGGGCTCCAATATCGGTCGCCTATTCTATGTCTGTCCCCGTGCTCAGGTGCTTAACTTCAGAATTTATTACTCAGTTCATATCAGAGAAACGGCCATAATAGGCTATGCAAATTCAAAGCATTTTTGTGGAAGGATGTAAAGCATTGATATTGTACTTTGACCGCCATGTTTCTATATTCGCAGGGACCTTCATCCAATCCAGAAGCTAACTGTGGTCACTTTCAGTGGGCCTCTTTAAAATCTAAAGGGAAGCGGCAATGACTTTCTTTGTTTGGCTTTCTTTTACCGTGTAGGTGAAGGAATTCTTTCACCCCGCGCGTAAGTAATATTAGCAATGTCATACAGAATGTGTTGATACTTTTGTCGGACAATTTAATTTATTTATTTGCTAACTTCTCGTTTTTTCCCCTGTAGCCCTAGACACTTGTCATCTTGGGTTCCTGTGAATCTGATGTATCACCTGCTTCCCATGTTGGGAGCAAGATCTTGATTCAGCGTTAATTTCTTTACTAACACAGGTACATAGTTTATCCTTGTAGAGTTGTAGCTAGATGGTTACTGTAACCTCCTCTGTTGTTACTTCTAAGTGAAACAAATGAAATATGGCTCTTCTGTTGGCTGGCTAATAAAATGTCACCTTGGAGCCCTCTTATAGTTCTGTTTGTTGGATTGACTAGCTTATCTTTGAAAACATTATGAGGACATTTTTAATTAAAAAACCAACTACACACAAACCTGAAAAAAAAATGCATTTCAAAAGAAAATAAACCTGAAAAAATCAACTGAAGTCAATTATGTATTAATAGGTTGTGCTGTAGCTAATGTTGGAGTTATGAACCTAAATCGTGTTAGTATTATATAGTCTTGCTGTTGTGCATCTCTATAAAGAAATAATGCCATTTGTGAGAGGGGGGGGGGATCTACTGATAGTATTTTTCAGACATTTATGCATCAAAGGATAAGTATCTATTTTATCTCCACAACGTGGCATGCCAAGATAGGTGCGCTATTTACTTTCTTATTACAAAAAGATAACGTACAGGCATATATTAAAAAGGAAAAAGTAGCATGCAAGTTGCTCATCTATATTATTTGCCTGGTACGCCTGTGCTGACCAGTGACCACCACGTGGAATAGATAATTAATTCATTGTTGTACATTCCCAATAGATGGGTATGTTGGATAAAATTCACCAGGGAATTTGATATGACAAAAATGATTTGATCAACCTTACCATTTAAAATCATCCTAGCATTCTTTCCATCTGGTGAAGCTGGTCCTCCTGTTAATATATGGCTTTTGTCCCTACGTTATTCTGAATTCTTTTGTGGGGAATAAAACTCTTCTTAGAATTTTCGGGGATATGGCCTCAACTTCTTGGGAAGAAACTGTTTGCCCCCCTCGATCTGGCATTGTGCTATAGTTCCTGGCAATGTCGTATTCTTACGTTGCTGAGCTCACTTGCCAAGTTGCCAGGCAGGATCAGCTAAATTACTCGAGATAACATAGCATCGAGTAACCACGTATTGTTGCCAGCTGATTACATGGCAGCTCTGTTTCAACTGAAGATTCATTTTCTGTTCTTGGGTTAAAACATGGTCATTGCGTGACATAGTGAGGCTCTTGTGGCTCACTGTGTGTCGCAGTGTCAACCTTCATTTTGGTCCATTTGAAAGCTATTGATTGATCCATTATAAGATGGTAGAAAAAACAAATCCTCGTGGTTCATGGTGGATAGAGATCGCACCTTTAACACTCTAACCTGTTTATTTTTTCTTTTCGGAATGAAAAATATGAATGCTATTCATTGGTTCCCATCACCACCTACAGGGAGCTGAGAGCTGACTACAAGCTCCCATTAGTATATCCCAGTATTTTTCCCATGGCCATTTGCCTGGCAAGTTATGCTTATCTAAGTGCGAACGCAAAGTGTGTTAAATATGCCAATTGAAATACCCTTTTGTCCTTTGGGTATGCCAGGCCTGTCTGCCAGTAGACCACATGGCTTCTGTACCATCCCTGCTGCTGCATGCCTGCAATCCATGTCTTAAACCCGAATCTAGAAAAGTTAATGGGTACATCTCTAATGCCACAAAATCATGTCCACAGTTAATGGGTGTAACACCCATACTTAACTGAAACTTTAAACCTATCGCTTTCCTTGTGGCCCTGATCCTATCACCAATTGTTCTAAAAAAAATATCTTGTCCGTCCCTCCCTTTGTTCTAAAAGATTTCTTGTCCGTCCTGGGATAAATAGCATAAATAGCCCCTCCGACCGCGGTCAACGGCAAAATTAGCCCGGCGACGGCGACGAACGCAAAGGCAAAAATGACCCCGCGACGGGCTCAACAGGCGTCACGTGTCTAGTATCGCGCTCAGCGGCCGCGACGATCTCCTGTCGCGCTGGGCCGGCGCGAAAGGCCACGACACCAGTGTCGCGCATGCGGGCCGCGAAATTTTTTTAAAAATGGATGGTCGCTTCGGTCGGCCGCGACGCTCAAATTAAAAAAAATCTGCCAACTATACGTGATATTCCCCGATTTTTAAGATCACGTATAAGTTTCAAAAAAATCTGAAAAAATTCATACTGGTTTATAATGGAATAAACTATACACATGTAAATTTTTGTAAAATAATATGCCTATTTGTGACATGTGTAAAAAACACAAATCAAATCAAATAAAACAAAAAAACAAAGCTACAATGTACGTGTCGTGCTGCACTACCGCGATAGGTTGCTACAGTGTACGTATGGTACTAGCGCGACACTTACACTGTAGCTTTTTTATTTGATTTGATTTGATTTTTTTTTACACAGGTCACAAATAGGCATATTATTTTACGAAAATTTACCTGTGTATATTTCATTCCATTATAAAACGGTATGAATTTTTACAGATTTTTTTGAAACTTATACGTGATTTTAAAAAATTGGGGAATATCACGTATAGTTGGCAGATTTTTTTTAATTTGAGCGTCACGGCCGGCCGAAGCGACTGTCCGCGCACTGTCGCGGCCCACATGCGTGACGCTAGTGTTCCCGCCGGCCCAGCGCGACAGGAGATCGTCGCGGCCGCTGAGCGCGACAGTGGACACGTGGCGCCTGTCAAGCCCGTTCGTCGCCGGGCTAATTTTACCATTGACCACGGTCGGGGGTTATTTATGCCAATTTTCCTCCGTCCTGCCACTACCACCACACCTACCTAACTCATCGAAACGCACAAGAACACGCCTTGTTTCCTCCTCCCGATCGATCGAGCTCATCAGCTCAGCTCCATCAAATCAACCATAAATCTCCACACGTCCATCCGTAGCTAGCTCATGCCATTCGATGCACTGAGACAGTGATATTTTCGCGCCATCAATCTCAAGCTCACAACGACGTCGTCCAGGTCAGAGCTGCTGTTGTTTATAGGAGGATCTGCCAATCGCCATGTCTTCCTCCAATAGCAACAGCTCTGGCAAGAACCCGTTGGACGCCATGGGCGCCTTCTTCTCGGCGCAGGTCAACCGCCGCAAGCTGGTCACGAGCGAGAAGCAGGCTCTGGCCACGCGGTTCTCGTCGTCGGGGGACGAGTTCCCGGGGTCCGGGCACCGGCCGGTGGACCGCAAGACGTGGATGGCGGAGCTCGGGCCGGAGAGGGTGCGGTTGCACCAGGTGGTGTGGCCGGGCTCCCACGATTCAGCCACCAACAAGATCGGGATCCCGTTCGTGACCCGCCCCTTCGCGCAGTGCCAGTCGCTGTCCGTCTACGAGCAGCTCGCCACGGGCTGCCGGCTCATCGACGTGCGCGTCCAGGAGGAGCGCCGCATCTGCCACGGCGTGCTGGCAACCTACTCCGTCGACGTCGTTCTCGACGACGTGAGGAGATTCCTGGGGGAGACCGAGTCGGAGGTGGTCGTCCTCGAGATACGCACCGAGTTTGGGCATGACGACCCGCCGGAGTTCGGCGCGTACCTCGTCGAGCAGCTCGGCGAGCACCTGATCCCGCAGGACGAGGCCGTGTTCCACAGGACCATCGCCGAGCTGCTCCCGCGGCAGGTCATCTGCGTGTGGAAGCCGCGCAAGTCGCCGGCGCCCAGGCCCGGCGAGCAGCTGTGGAGTGCGGGCTACCTCAGGGACAACTGGATCGACACGGACCTGCCGGAGACCAAGTTCGAGAGCAACATCAAGTTCCTCGGGCAGCAGCCGCCGGTGGCCGACCGGCGGTACCTCTACCGGGTGGAGAACACGGTGACGCCGCAGGCCGACAACCCGGTGCTGTGCGTGAAGCCGGTGACGCGGCGGATCCACGGGTACGCCAGGTTCTTCATCGCTGAGGTCTTCGCCAAGGGCCTCGGCGACAAGCTGCAGGTCTTCTCCACCGACTTCATCGACGGCGACTTCGTCGACGCCTGCGCCGGCGTCACCAAAGCCCGCGTCGAAGGCACCGCGTGAAATTCACGGCGACGTTGATCGATCGATCAGGAGGCGGTTTCACGCGGCGTGCATGGAGTTGTAGTAATTAGAGGGGTGGCCGCGCGCCATTAGAGGATTGATTGATTGATTAATGTTTCGTCGGCGTCGTGGTGTGTAGAGCACAAGCAGAAGCAGAGTGTTCGTGTGGACATTATTCAGAAGTAATTCGTGTGGCAATTTTCAGAAGTAAACACACGTGATTTATCATGTATTCGCGTCGATCTGTGTGTGACGCTGCATTGTGTTAGTATATACTGTGATGGATTGCATGTACGAAGGAATAAACACAGGCGTTCGTTTGCTGTGAATTGTGATGCAGGAGCGCTGCTGAGTACTACTTGGTCTACGACAGTTGCGTTTGGCGTTTCTTAGGTGATATATACCGGATCAGTTAATTCGTTCCATTACTTTTGAGTGTCAGGAAATGTTAATTAGGAATACTTTAGCTGGCCAATGTTCTCTGATGGTTTAATTAATTTAGCGGAAGTTACTTATGAACGAGCGTTATGACCGAGCATTAATAATTAAGATCGCATCAGCTTAATTTACTACTCCCGATCAACAAACTGGCAAAACACGAGCCACATGGCTTCCACTTGATTAGGTCCCAATCGATCGACCAATCAGGACCTTTTCTGAATTCGTGAGTACTTCCCCCCACCCACCCCCACCCAAAATCATCTTTTCAGCAGCACAATATCTTATCCAGGATGAACGCGACGCGGCAACTAACATGATATCATGCAAATGAAGAGCTACAGTGAACTCCGGTATTGGCAAGCTAGACCGACGCCGACGGTGTACTCCTTAAGCCTTAAGGGCGGCGGCGGCGGCGAACCAGGCGGCCGTGTGGGCGGTTGCGCAGCAGTGAGATATGATTCGAGCTGACGAAGGTGACTAGGAAGGAGCGGTGTACAGGGCCAGGATGCCCAATTATCCGAGCCCTGTTACTGAAGCCTCTAGTTTACGTTGTAAGTGCGGCCTGTTTGGCTGGGCTTGGTGTTATAACACTCTTTCGGCGTAAACAGTGTCTCAAAAATGGGCCTCCAGCAGATTCTCTTTGGGTTCGGTGAAGAATCTCTGATCATGGAAACAGAATATAGGGCGGGGCGGGTCTGGTTGCGGCTCCCGTGGGTAGGAATAAATATAGCCTGCGTGTTCTTTTGGAAGTTTTCCTTTCTTACTTGACAACTGTTGTTGTAGAATTTTCGTATACCAATCCAGCTCAAAAAAGTTTCACATACCAATCAATGCACCTAGAGTAAATGTTCTATATGTATCGTGCATTAGATGTAGACAAGTGAAATCCACATTGTTCGTCATTGTCCCTTCTATCTCATCGTTATCTTTGCTTCATGTAGGATTTTCCAACCCCAAAACGGATTTCTGTGATCTGTCGGGGCTAAGGGATCGTCGCTCTCGGCCAACACATGCATCTTCACTCCGGTAGGTCGCACAAACCGTGTGGGCAGATGGAGGTATTGCTTGAGAAGATAGTTGGATAGTCACTCTCGTGTCTTTTGTTGTGCACCCAAGTCGTACGAGCGGCGTCATCCCTTCTCTTCAGCACCTAGAATTTTAGATGATGTGATAGAGCCAAGAGACAACAAAGATAGTCTTAATAGACGTGCCATGAATATTCATTTACAGTACACTCGCCTAAACAAATCAAGAACAGGTGAGGTGCAAACTTCGGACTATATAAGCAGGTTGCCAGACCTAAAGAGTAGCTTTTTTTAGATAATGATACCTAGAGAGTAGCTGGATATATGCTTCTAGTTCTAGTATTCTCATTTAATTATGACGTGGGAATCTCTCGATTTTATTTATGTGAAAACAGCAAAAACAATTACACGTGCTACTCCCATAGCTCGACAAAACCATTCTCTTGCCTAACCTCATTTACGATGTCAAATTCACTCCAACTCAATTCGCCTAAATACAGTATAGCTCGTGTTGGCCACATTGGCAAATCCTTGATCGGCCGCACAGGCAATTCCTATGTGCACGATTCCCAGATATTTTGCACAGACTCGCATATAGTTCCATTTATGTTGACACACACAACCAATAAAATCACTGTCTCACTGACAACTATACCGAGGGACTAATTCCAAGGCACGCATGCGTGGCAGGAGTGTGGCACACAACTCTCCCACCGATCGATCTCCCCAGGTCGAACCGACCTAGGTACAGACGCGCCGCATCGCACCCAGCACGCAGATCACCATCTGGACGCACGTACACCGCCGCCTCGCGCTCCCTCCACCTCAAACGCAACTGGACCCATGACCCATGCATCGGTGGCGGGCGCAGCCAATACGAGCCACCAGTAGCCCCGATACTAGTGAACGCGTGCGCGCCAACGGCAGAACCCAGCGCCAAGCGGTGCGGCAGGCCCCTGCAGAAACGGACACTATCCTAGGGGCGGAATTTAAACTCCGTACTCGTGACTCGGAAGCTCGGCTTGATTTGACTTGAACTTGATTTTTAATAAGTCGAGTCGAGTTGGACTTTAAAACTCGTTAAGATAACGAGTTAAACAAGCTAAATTACCAAGTACTCGAGCTACTCCTTTAACTTATTTATCTAGTAGACCTGTAAAAAATTTAGCAGTACGCAAAAAACATCCGGCTCAAATCAGTACCGGTAGTGAGAAAGAATGTTAAAAGTCTTAATGAGTATTTAACGAGTTTAACTAGCCAACTCGAATATTTAACGAGTGAACTCAATTGACGTTTTAGCTCGTTTTGTTAAAGAGTCGAGTCGAACTGATTCGTTAAGTTAATGGGTATTTTCGAGTTGAGTCGAGTTAGCAATAGCCACCCCTAACCACTCCGTGCGGAGCAGAATTCTCTTCGGCTACGTTAACATAGAAGCTTCCCCCGCCTTCCCTTACGTTCAGCTAGCCCGCTGCCTGCACCCTTAAATCCCCGCGTCTCTCTCACACTATCTTCACACTATCACAGTGTTGCACACAAGTACTGGACAATCTAGTGTACGTACGAGAGTCTGTTTAGCGACATCACCATGCAGCCATGCGGCGGCTGCGCGCGGAGGCACCTCTCCGGCTTCGCTCGCCGCCTCCTCGGTGGCCACGCGGTACCAGCACCGCTGCCGGTGTCGATGTCGGCTCCGTCGGTGGACGAGCAGCGCGTGCACCTCGAGGGGATGCTGGCCGCGACCATGATCGTGCTCTTCCTCGCGAGCGTGTCGTACTTCGCCCTCAGCACGTTGTACGGCTGCATCCGAGCTTGGACGGGAGGCGCCAACAACCGGTCGGCGCGGACGGCGACTCGGGAGCGCCGGCGCCGTCGGCGGTGGGTGGACGCGAGGAGACCAAGCGCGCGCTCGAGGGGATTCCCGTGCAGGTCGTGATGGTGGACGAGGAGGAGCCCGACTGCGCGGTATGCCTGGCGGAGTACGCGGCCGGGGACGAGGTGCGCGTACTGCCGGCGTGCCGGCACGGGTTCCACCGGGAGTGCGTCGACCGGTGGCTGCTCACACGCGCGCCCACCTGCCCCGTTTGCCGCGCCCCAATCGGGCCCGTGGAGGGGCCCGACGCCAAGGAGGACTGCGCGACCGAACGTGCCGACATTGGTAGCGCGTCCTTCGCCGGGTCCCGTATGCTTCCGGCGATGTGGCCGTGAGCGCGCGTCGTGTGCTGCAGTAACCCGTGGGCGTAAACACTATATTGCAGTGACAGAGTGGTGATCCAGTATTGTTTAGCTCAATTCAGAATTATATGGTCATTCAAATGTGTGTGCTCGATCTGGCTGTTCCTATGAAGAATTGCTGCTTGCAAACGATCTCTTGCATGGTCGGGGTGTATTGCAACAGCAGGAAGAAGAAGGAATGGTGCCGTACGAAACCAAGAAGTGCCTGGGAATTGCAAGCAGCTGCAGATGCTAGACTTCAGAGGGTCGTATGCCAAGCTGCTGGCTGCTTATAAGGAACGCGTCTGAAGTATGAACCTCAGCTAGTTCCTCAAGTTTCTTTCTTTATTGAACACGTAGAAGATTTGCGCAGACCTGCATCGTTACTATCCTAGCAAGTTGAATCAACATGATAAGCATTACACTACCAATTACAGACATGGAGCTGTTACTGTTCAGTATCGATCCTTTCCGGTTCATCCAAAAAACTCCAGCCTAAGTTAATCTAGGCAGAAAAGTGTGAGTAGCTTTTCTATTGGTTTTGCTAATTCTAGGCTGTTTGAAATTTTCATTCATCTCAGTCATCTCAAATTGCACTGCTCATCCCTTTGGATCAAGGATTATGGCACAGAAGAAGTGCAGTAAATTTTCTCTCTGCTATTCTTTTTTGAAACAAATTTCCTCTCTGCTATACAAATTGCGCATAGGAGAAACATACGAACCAGACAATCCACTCATGACCTCTTTTTGTTTCTTTCCTATGCGCAAGACCGGGGCGAATTTCGGGTGTTTTCCGTATAGGCTATAGTCCATTTAATGGCCATTTTTACATAAACCCTGTAATTTTTATTCCTCTGTTTTGCACCTACAATCATACCATATTTATGCGTTTTTCCTATTCTACGATCTAAGCGACCCAACTTAATTAGTTCACTCACACAAGGTAAGCTCTCCAGGCCTGTAAAACCCACAAACATTCCATGAAATACCTTCTTTTTACGAATGAATCTACTCCTATCACTCTTCTTTTTCTTATACGAGACCTCAATCCATTGGGCCTCTTCACTCAGCTGGTTATAGCTGGTTAGACGAAACATCCAAAGAATGATCTTCTTCTACCTCAATACCCATATGTTTTCAGATCCCATTTCGAGTGTACGTGTAATCGAAACCAATAAAACAAATGCGCGCCCGATAGTAACTATCGTACCCAGCGAAAGGACACAACGAAACGACACGGATCTTCAAGAGCATCCGACGGCAGAGAAATTTGACTGAGAGATAACAAAACCACGGCTCTCTCCCGTTGGAAGAGATATATAATCGTTGAATTGTGCTATCGACCTATCGCCTGCTGCCTAACGGCGTAACCAGCTCGACACCACCACACCCGCTCATCGCAAGTGCGTCAAATCGGGTCCAGAACAAAATCTGGTACGAAGTGCAACACTCAATCCAATTATCTGATCTTGTATACGAGGATGATCTTTCTATTATCTTAAAAGAAAATCTGGTCTCATATGCAAACAAAACTAAACTCCTGTTTTCTGTGAAATTATATAGTCAAGTTAGCTGGTGGAAATGTACAGTTTATACCTTAAGAAAGATACATATAGCACAAAACATGAATTTACTCGGTAGATTAGGTACAGAAATAAACCACGCAAGCTGATAATTTAGCAACGGGAACGTGTTATAAGTCATACCCCAGAACGAACCCAACCCAGAAAAAGAAAATTACACAAGTGAGAATGAGATACAAACTTTTGAACTAAAATGAAAAACTAGAAGCCAAAAGCCAGCGCCGTCAGACCAACCAAAGCCAATCTCACGGCCGCTCTGCCGTGCTCGCCGCTCGACCACCCGCCGGAGCTGTCCTCCAACGGCTGCCCCGCGCCGTTCAACAGCTGGTTCTGCTGCTGGCCAAACACGCCTCGCCCTTGCCCTTGCCCGCGCTGCTGCTGCCCCTGTCCGAAGGGGAGCCCCGCTCCCGCGCCATGGCCGCTCGGCGCCAGCGCGGGCGACGACGCTCCCAGGGGCAGCTGGTGCGGTGGCCCGTGCGGGTGCGGCATGCCGACAGGCGGTGGCGGGAATGCCATGTCGTCGCCCGACGAACCTGGTGGCGTGGCGATGCCTGGCAATGGTGCGGCGGGAGATGCCACGCCGGCGACACCACTGCCTGTCGGCGGCGCGAGTGGGGGCGCGTCGAGAGGTGGCAATGGCGTCTGAGGGCTAAAGGCAGTCGGAACCGGTGGTGGCGACGAGTACAGAGGCTGGTCCGGCGACTCGGGAATCAGGTACGTGTCTGCCGGCGGCGGAGGCAGTGGCAGGTCCGGCGAGTCGGTCGACGGGTCAGCAGGCGGCGGTGGCAGCGGCAGGTCCGGCCAGTCGGTTGACGCGTCAGCTGGCGGAGGTGGCAGCGGCTGGTCCGGCGACGTGTCAACTGGTGGTGCCGTTTGGTCTCCGAAAGTGAAGTCCGAGCCCCATGGACCGGCAAGAGTCGTCGCCGGCGGCGTCAGGAGCTTCGCACTGGTGGTTGACGGCGCTGGGAGCAGGTTCGTCGAAGGCGATGACACCGGCAAGGCCGCCGCGCATCTCTGTCCCGTCGGCGGCTCGCCGCTCGCCCTCCACACCGTCACGCCGTCCTTGCTAACTATCTTCATGTCGCCGGCGCCGTCGAGGCTCAGCATCCCAGGATCGGCTTCGACGCCGGTGTCCCACTGGGAGTGCCCGCCGGCGAAGAGCTCGAGTCCCATCGGCGAGAATGCCAGGTCGCAGGTGTCGGCGCCGCCTACTGGGGTGCAGTCCGACTCCCACACGCTGCTCCCGCTCCCGCCGCCGTCGCCTTGCTGCTGGACGATCTCGACGTAGCACACGTCCCCGCCACCAGCTGGGCCACCGGAGCTGCCGCTGTCCACGGTGCGGCGGAGGTACGCGGCGTACGACCCGGAGGGCGACGTGAGGAAAGGCTGCGCCGCGCTCTGGCCGGCATCGGCGTCGGCGAAGGCGGCCGGTGCGACGGTGGCGATGATCTGCTGCTCGGTGCTCCTTGAGATGTTGCTGGAGGAGACGGCAATGGCGCCGGGGAACCGCAGCAAGAGCAGTAGGATAGCCAGGGAAGAAGCCATGGTAATGGGTGAGATGTGAGGAGCTTGGCAATGGGAGGTGTAGGGTTTTAAGGGAGGCAGAGGAGGGTTTGGTGAAAGCTTAATTCGTGGAGCAACTCCAGTGTGTAGTGGTAGTAGGAGAAAGGTGTGTGTTGCATGGAGCAGAGGTAATCTTAATCCAGTTAGCTGGCTAGGTATCAATTAGAGATGGTGCTACATGGATTGGGTGAGATGAAGGTCATGCACTCAGAATTTTTGTTGTGCTCACCTGTTCCCACTGTTGAGAAATTAACCCAGCACTTTTCGATACTGTCAAAAATGAAAACAGCCTTTTCAATCTTCTTCAGGAATTCTAGATACTTGTGCTTTGTCATCACTAGCTTGATAGAGGATTAGGCAATGGAAACTTACTCTGCCACCAACACAACAAACACCGCTTCCCCAACAAATCCATGAACAGATGGTCAGACTGGTAGTGGCAAAGAGAAGTCTACCTGACTCAATCGCCAATGTTGTATTGTCAAGAAAATTTTGATATATTCAACTCAAAAGATTAGGAAAAAAAATTCTTTCCCGAACGGCAACTTAGTAAATCAACTAATACATCCAGAGTGCAATCATATTCCTCAGCGGAGATACGATACCACAGCGAAATGATCCACATCCGATATGTGATCTCCTGAAAGACACCGGTACCACAGCGAAATGATATTGGACGCACCTCAACAAATATGGATATCCGACCTCTTTCAAGAAATTTGGCATTTAACGGAAGAGTACATAAGTATACAATTGCAGTTCGAGTACCAATGCTTGCAAACAACACTAGTGATCTTTGTGATATGTCATTAGTAAAATCACTGTGCTATTTGTTACAGAAATCCAAAGTACAAACGCTTAGGTTCTCAATCTAAGTCGTCTCATGTTCCAAACTTAATCTCCATGGATTGTGTAACGCTCCCACTTCCTAGTTGGGTCATAGATCTGCAAGACAGTACAAGCCGTTATCGAATGAAAGGAATTGTTGTCAAACCAAGCTACAACCGATTGTTATAGAAGGCATGAAAAGATAAAAGGGTGAATGTCAAACCTCCCATCTTGAGGCTGGGAATATATGTTTGTTTTTCTCATACCAATGCCTCTCTACAACCTTCCCCGCATGGGACTGCAGTTATCAAACATGAGATTACAAATTCAGAATGCAGCATGTGGGCACCACAAATAGAAGGAAGTGATAAGTCACCTCATCCTTCTCCTTTGTTGCATCAGCAATGGTACGCACATCCTCATGAACATCAAAGTGGAAAAGCTGCAAATAGAAATCAGCGTCAGTGAATGACTAAACTCTTTGGTCATGAAGAGTTCATCAAGAAAACCAAAGAATTCTGGCATGATAGAGAAGGTACTAGTGTTCTGCAGTTCGTTATTAGATTACAGTTTCATCATCATAATTCTTTAAGTGAGTTAATTAGATCAAGACAGCACAGAAGATACTAAGGCCCTGTTTGGTTGGGCTGTGGCTGTTGACAAAGCTGTTGTTAGCTGGCTGTCTGGAAAAGCTGCTGTGGCTGTGAGAAAGTGAACATATGGCTTTTGGTTGATCCAAACCATCTACAGCATTTTGGAAAATGAGCACTGAAACTTCAACACATTGCAAAAAGCTGGTAGAAGGCAGCTTTTCCAAACAGCTGAATTTGCACTGCAAAACCTATAGCTATCATTGGCAAAAACTGCTGAAAAGCTGGCCGTTTGGTTGGGCTGCAGTTTTTTCCAGTGAAAAGCTGCTGAAAAGCCCAACCAAACACTCCCTAAAACAGTGAGCAGTTGTAAGAAGACAAGGATGATGGAAGCTGGAAACACAAACACGGAAGAGATGCGCATTGGGTTTACATATATAAATGTTCAAAATCTTGGGAAAGCTCCAGAGTAGTAAGGGCCTGTTTGGTTGAGCTGTGACTGTTGAGAAAACTGCTATTGGTTGGCTGTCTAAAAAAGCTACTGTGGCTGTGGGAAATTGAACATATAGCTTTTGGTTAATCCAAACAATCTACAGCATTTTGGAAAATGAGTACTGAAGCTTCGGCATATTACAAAAACAGCTGAATTTGCACTGCAAAACCCACAGCTACCGTTGGCAAAAGATACTGAAAAGCTGGCCGTTTGGTTAGGCTGTAGCTTTTTCCAGTGAAAAACTGTTAAAAAGCCCAACCAAACACCCCCTAAACATATTTGAGGAAAAAGAAACTCCAGGAGTAGTAAAGGAACAAGCATTACCGGCCCACTCTTGCCCCTTGCTTTGTTAATAATTAACTCGTAGAAGCTGTGTTGCTGTCAAATCAAAACAAGGAACATGAGATCAGAACAGGATAAAACTTACTTACACAAAAAAAGATGCAACTTATGGGAGAACAAACTTAAACTTTGCATACATGAGGGATGATGAGATCTTCCTTCACATATAGTAGGTTCTCGACCGATGTTGTCCGTACTTCACGAAATTCCGGGGCAAGCTGCTGCTGAACAGCCCTTAAGAATTCTCCAATAGAGTCACCTTTACGGACCTGGCAAAATAGTATGTTTTGTTTGAATTGTACAGTTCACATCTTTAGAACAATCAAAAGAGGAACAATTTTGCCAAGGGTTGGACATGGACCTGGATAGCTCTCCTGTGCCCAGTACCGTCCCAGTAACTGTACGTGATTGTAAGAGGTTCATCTGAAATATGGATATGTTTAGCTAATCAGTTCCAATGCAAAAATTATCCAAAAGGGAAAGATACACATTAGATCAATTAAAGGTGAGGAATGCTATCAGCATGTGGCAATACTTTTGATCAGTTCCTGCTCACGCGACCACTGGCTCTTCAAGCGTTCTCGCTCTGCTTGTTCCTCTGCCTCTCTCTCTCTGATGGATCATTCTTAGCAAACAGCTTGCCAGTTAAGCAAAGCTTGGAAACAAAGAATCAATCAACATAGTAAGTAATAATCATAAATAACAGATATACCTGTCAGGTAGAAAACTTGTCTCAACTGTGGGATCCTTTCCAAGTTGCTTCTTTTGAGTTTCTTCTGTAACGAATAGCGAGCATAATGTTCATATTGGCCTTAGGGTGTGTTTGGTTTGTGCCCAAATTTGCCCTACCAAAAAATTGGCAGCCCATGATTTTTGGCTCTTGTTTGGTTGGTTGCCAAAATTTTAGCTGCCCATAAGAACTTGCCCATTACCCTCACATTCTCTTCACAATTCTAGCCAAAATTTTGGCAAACCAAGGGCATGCTATGGCATGAACCAAACATACCCTTAATGCAACTATATTCTTTATTCTTAGATAATTTGCAAGTAGTTCAAAGGATCCAGGCATACAGAAACAGTGCCTATTAGCCAATACATAACCTCAGGGCATTATGAGCAAAAACAGTGAGATTGTAACACAAACAGAATATAATCATGTTTCGTTCTGAATTAACCCCTGCCCATGAACCAATCATTTGCTTTATCTGATTAAGTTTTTGTTGTTCCCAACATTCTATTCAAGGTGATCCACACAACTTACTATGCAAGTTTTGAAGGAAAGCAGCTCCCACGAAAGTATGCCCTAAAATTCAGGACAGGGAGCTAAAAAAAAAGTAACAGAAGGGTCCTCGACCTGAAACACCACCGCAGTTCTTCAGAAAAGAATTGTTGAATCGAAGGATAACTAGTCTAATTTGAAAACTGAGACGCAACATGAATTTGTGAGAGGAAGAAAACAAGTAGGAATAACAGATGTTCTATACTGAATGAAATTCACAGACAATGCCTGGGCTATGCTAGTACATGAAATAAAGACAAAAATATGATCCCCATATTAAGAAACAATCTTGATCAGAAAAGAAGGAAAACAGCAGAAAGGAGGGAAATCCATAGTCAATGCAACAGGTAATAGATGAGCGGATTATACAAACTGAAAACATATATGCTTGAGACATGGTCATACGCAAGGTAAGCAAACACGAGTGAAAGACGATGAAAAGATTAAAGGATCATACGGTTCTCGAACTCATCCTCATCGCTTCCATTCTCAATGTCATCACAGAAGGACAAGCGTGGATCTCCCCTCACTCTCCTCTTTTTCCTTTTCTGTATTTGCAGTTCTTCTTCTCTGAAACCAACAATAAATCATTTAAATTGGTATAAGGCAACGAATCCAAGAAACCATCTGATTCTGCCAGGCTAAGATTTAAAACTCACTCTTGCTGTAATTTTTGTAGCTTCTCTTTCTCTTCCTCCTCAATCTTAGTTCGTATGTTAACCCTCTGATCAGGCACATGGGTGATGAATGAGATGACCGGATTTCACTTTTCCAAGGAACGTGCAAGCATAAACAGTTTGCCTATTACCTTCTCGACATACTGCTCCCTCGTGACTAGACCGACCGTCTCCTTCTTGAATGCAGTCTCAAGAATCTGAAAATAAAAAATCCGAGTGTTAGCTTGTAAAAGAGAACTACTCATCCAAAGCACACCCAAATGTCTAGCGATTAGTAGGTGCCTCACTGGCTCCGCTCGCGCATGTGGCCTATCAGTCTAACATCTAAATCCATCTCCGAACACAGGCTGCGAGGCAAATAAACCTCAGGGGGGAAAAAATTCGGCAGCGAGACAGAGTGGGGAGCGCATGGACGCCAATGTGACGACGTTACCTCGGAGGTGCTGGAGCCGAACTGGAGGAGGCCGGGCTGCTCGTCGGCGTTCTTGCTCTTGAGCTCCTCGATCTTCCGGCGCTCCGCCTCGCGCTGCTTCTCCAGCCGCCGGATCTTCACCGCGTCCTGCGCCGTGCCCACGTACCCGTCCCCGAACCCCGACATCCTCCCCTCCTCGGCTTACCACCCACCTTTCGCTCCTCTTCTTCAGTCAGCGGAGAGGTCGACGGTGCAGCGGCCTTGCGGGCGCGCCGCGGCGGTTTGACGGAGAAGGGAGCCGGCGGGCGGCGGGCGGCGGGAGGACGGGTCGCCGAGACCGGGAGGAATAGGGCGATTTGGGGAACGCGTCGAGTCGCGGCAGGCAATGCGATGGCTAGCCGCCGGGCTGCTTAGGTGGGCTTCCCTAACCAACTTACTGTTTGAGCTTAGTTATGATGGGCCACGTTTCAGTGAGGCCCATAACTCCAGCACGGCCCTATATATAATCTGGCCACGATTTTCCAGACTCGGAGAAAAAATCAAGTATATGCAGATTACTATGCAATGCTATCAATTCATATCATCTAGCAAAAATGTTATGAATTCATCTCTTAACGAAAATAACAAAAATTTCAGTCATACACAGATTGATCTAGAAATAGGTCCTGTCGCAATGTCAATACAAGCTCATTTGAGCAAAGGTTCGTGCAATGTTGCATCTGATCAACACTACCAGCGCACCACCCTCAGACAGGCATAGTAAACTACCCGAACTCATGATCCACGAGATTTAACATAAATCATTCAGAGTCTTGATGTCAACTGACAGTAGGCGACGATGGGCATCAACGAGAAATTCAGTTCATTGGCGATTCGGATAGCTCTCCTGGTCGCCACCACCTGGGCTCCCTCGAGCAGCTGCATGCAACACACAGAGAAATGGCAACACGTACGATGTTCAGTTCGAGGAGCAGCAACTGAGCACCAGATTAACTGAGCCAGCATGTAGTTATCATCTAAGCTGAGACATCGTGGAATGCGTACGCGCGGTATGTACCTGCCAGCGTGTGCGCGCGGGCTCTGGCGGCGGGCTCCCTCATCCTGGCCGTCCTCTTCTTCGTGCGCCGCTCCTTGGTCTCGTCCGCCGCCGCTCTGCCGCAGCCGCCAAATGCCCCTGCACCCAATGCCTCCGTGATGCATAATGTGCCAGCGCCAAGGCCCATCTGCTCTCCGCGTAGCGCCGCTCCGAGACCCTCGGCAACCGCAAGATCACCGTGGCGACCGGCGCCGTTCGCTGGGCCGGCAAGCTCCACTTGGCCTGATCCCACAGCTTCCCCCAGCCTCGACAAGCGTTAGGAGGAGGAGGAGCGGTAGCCACGGTGATCGGGCCTCCGAGGACGCCGCGCTCCTCGAGGAACTCCTCGAAGGACTTGTCCGGCACGGGCGCCACCCGCGCCCGGGCGCGCGCCGGGAACGCCGAACCACCAGTGCAGACACATGGAAGCTGGCACGGCACGACAGGAGGAGGTGCCGCCCAGCTCGTGGCGAGGTAGCGGTTGGCGGGAACCTGCGGCGGCGGTCCAGCGTTGCCGTTGGGCGCTGCGGGCCATGTCCGCGGCAGGAAACGCGCGCCTCCCTGAGGCGGTGGAGGCAGCGCTCGAGTTCCCTTCCAGCGACGTGGTGGCTCGGTTGGACACGCTGCGGTGCGGGGCGCTGCTGCGCGGAGAAAAGCAGCGGCCTCGGCCGGTTGCTCGGCGGCGGCACGGTCCAGCGGTAGAGGTTGTTGGGCTGGAAACTCCGGGCTGGGAATGCGTTCGAAGAGGCCGGCGCCACCGGCTGCTTGACGTGATGACCGAAGCGCCATGCGCCGCCGCTGAAAGGCCCGAGATGGTCGTTGGACCAGAGATGGACCTGGGTTCCCCGTGCGCCAGCGGTGGCTGGAGAAGACGGTGACGAGGTAGTTTAGCGCGTTGATTGGCTGGGCTGGGTTTTCCCCGATGCCTGCTGCCATGCTTGGTGGGCCTCCGGAATGCACCATCTCTCCGGATTTCCGTGGCTACTTTGGTTATGGGGGACCGCAAGAGAAAAACGAAAATTTCCCATCAGCTGTCACGAGATTGACCTTCAGCCCATCGCCCAGCTGTTCCCGGCTGAATTCAAGTCTTTCCCATGCTCATATCTGGGTCTCCCTTTGCATATCTCCAGGCTAACAAGGGCTGATCTGCAGCCCGTATTTGATAAATTATCAGCCAAACTTGCTGGATGGAAAGGAAAGCTCCTTAGTAGGGCGGGTAGGCTGGCGCTGATACAATCTGTCCTCTCGCCCTGCCTGATTTACCTCCACTCGGCGCTAAAATTTCAGAAATGGACGATCAAGAAAGCGGAGAAGATTATGAGAAACTTCCTCTGGAAAGGTGACGAAGATTGCTCGGGAGGCCATTGTCTTGTGAGCTGGCGGCAAGTTTGCAAACCAAAGAAGTTAGGAGGACTAGGGATCAAAGACATTGAGAAGTTTGGAAGAGCCTTAAGACTAAGATGGCTTTGGATGGAGTGGAGCTCGGACCCGAAGCCTTGGCGCGGTCAGCCAACTCCCTGCGACGAAGCTGACAAGGCCCTCTTTGAAGCCTCAACCGTGATCTCAGTAGGCAAGGGAGATAAGTCCAAATTCTGGACCTCCAAATGGCTGCATGGGCTTAAGCTAAAAGATGAGATGCCAGCGCTCTTTGCAATTGTTAAGAGGAGAAGCGCTTCAGTAGAAGCCGAGCTTCGGGACAACCATTGGCTGAAACCACTTCGCAAGATTAACACCACTGAACAAGTGCAGCAGTTCATCAGGCTCTGGAATCTAATCGCCCTGGCTCCACGTAACGCCCAATGTGTAGACACCATTGCCTGGTGCTGGACCAGCTCCAGACAATTCTCCACGAGCTCAGCGTATAGCATACAATTCCAGGGATCTTTCCCATCCTTGCAATGCGAACAGATCTGGAAAGCCAATGCAGAGAATAAATGCAAACTTCACGCATGGCTGCTACTCCAAAACAGGGTTCTAACAGCAGATAAATTACAGAAGAGAGGATGGCCTAACGGAGAGATATGCACTTTTTGCGGAAGCCATCTAGAAACTGCTCTGCACACATTTCTAAGCTGTGCCTTCGCGAGACAGGTCTGGCGAAGAATTGCTTTGCAGAACAGATTGCCACCCCTTCAGCTTCTAGGAGATGCGTCAGATTCCTTAACCTCCTGGTGGCAAAAATGTGGTGAAAACCTTCATGGCGACGACAGGAGGAATAGATACGGCACCATAATCTACGGTCTTTGGAGCCTGTGGAACGAGCGGAATGGTCGGATTTTTCAAAACCAATTCAAAACGATCGACGACGTTGCTTCGAGGGCAATAGAAAGCATCAGGGCTAGGAACAGAGCTGTCCAACGTGAGGCAAGTGAGAGCGAGATATAAACTCTGTAACGCGTAGCTCCGGATCCCTCGTCCGGACGTTGAGTCCCAAGCGGTTATTGTTTGTAGTCGCCTGAAGCTAAAACTCTGTAAAACAAGCTTTCTACCCTTGAAAAGAATGGCAGAGCTCCTGCCACTTTCTTCAAAAAAAAACGAAAATTTCATTAGCTATGGCATACACAAAGAGAGTTCCCTCCATTGCCACTGATGATGCACTGTACGTGACATTTTGAGCAGAAAATATTTGGTGATCAACTGTTCTTACGGCCGTCCATACACTACTTTTTTCCGTCTTCTTTTCCTTCGTCACAAAAGACCAAATTTGTTGTAGCTAATCAAATGCTTAGTGACTTATCATTAACGTGCTAGTGTAGAATTTTAATCAATGTTCTTAGCTAGACATAGTCGATAACCAAAGCACGGTAGACGATTGCCTTCAATATATGACCATCACTTTTTCTTTACAAAAAAAGACCCTAAGGACAAGTGCCAAATATGGGCGGATCCACCAAGGGGTGGGGGCTCCAACCCCTTCACCCCATCCACCATCTACGCTCGTTAAGGACATTTATTCTAAGTCTTCTAAATGCGGTGAGGATCATGAGATCAAGCAATAGCACTATATTTGTTCAATGTTGATCATAAACTTTTCAACCATGAAACAATTTTCCACGGTTGAAATGGCTCAAAAAATTGGCAATCTAGAAGAAACGGTGAACTTTTTCAACCAATACATAATAAACTTGTACAAAAAAAATATCAAGTAAGCAACCGACGATTTCAGTGAGCAAACTTGAAAGTGCATTTTGGCCCCCTAAGTGAATTTTGATGATTAATAACAAAATGATTAAGGAACTAATATGTGTATCAAGTATGATTAGGTGTTTAGTCTCAAAAGCAGTGTAAAATCAGCGTTGGTGACCTTTAAAAAGTTATAAGAAAAGACGGCCTAAAAAAATAAAGATAAAAAATAATTATATAGCTCTTTTAGTAGTTCAAGGAATCACATTGAGTTTAAGGAATGCCGTATATGAAAGAGAGTTAAAATCTGGAAGATGGTAAGAGTGATTTGCTAAAGCTCATCTAGAAATCAATTTCTAAATCCAAAAAGGCCTTTAAAGACTATTCATACTCACACTTTCTGAAAATGTCGGAACATCTGAATTTTACTAATGTGTGAAGAGTCCAGGAACTCAGATCCTCTGAATTTCCCTTCCTGTCTGTTTTTCTGGATGTCACAACATCCGAGAATTTTTCGAAACCTCCAAGTTATATTTTTGTAAACGCCTAAGTCCTTTTGCCTTGAAACTCTTTAGAGCTGCCAGAAATTTTCCAAAACCTCCGAGAATCTGTTCCAGACTTATCCTTGAAATCTCGAAGCATCCGAGTCAAAATGCCGAAACCTCCGAGAATGTGTTATGTCCCTCCTCAGTTGAGATCTCTTGAAATCTCGGATGCTTTGTGTGCAATGTCAGAACTTCCAGGAATCGGTTTTGTCTACACCTCGTTGAGGTCATTCAAATTCCTGAAATTCCTGGAGGGTATGGTTCAAAAGTTGGAACCAACGACACTTTTCCTATCCGATGTGCTCTGAAAGTCAGAACCTCCGAGTTTGTGTCGAAAGTTCAGAGACCCGTTTCTAGATAGTCAAAGTAACTGTTGTTTTGAAATGTCAGAACCTCTGGGTTTTATGTCAGAACTTCCTCGAAGTCCCGCTTTTGCACTAACGGCTAGGTTTTGAGAGGTTGACTATATATACCCCCAAGTCTTATTACACGCTCAACTCTTTGTACATCCATTCCTCTACTCTACTGAATGTTCTCCCACACTTTCACCAAAGCTACATTCTTTGTGAGGAAATCTCCGAGAAATAGAGCTATTGAGCCATATTTAAGCACCAAGTAAGAGTTCATCTTCAAGACAAGTCATTTTTAGCTCATTACTTTTAGAGATTGACCCTCCTAGACGACCAGGAGTCATTTGTGACTTTTCAAGGAGATTGTGAAGAGATCCAAGAAGTTTGTGAGGGTTTAGAGCTCGTCTACCGCAAGGTGAAGAGCTGTCACAAGAGAAGGAAAGTTTTGCATCGGCAAGCTTCTTGAGGGAAGAGTACAATTTGACGGTGGCTTCGATCGTAGGATCAAGTTTCCTCAATGGAGACGTAGAGCCTCACCAAAAGCTCAAACTTCGACAACATATTTTTATGTCTCCCTTGTGATTCTCGTTGCACATTTACTCATTTACATACTTGTTTTGTTCTTATACCTACTACTAGTTTGCTTAGGATTTTGTCTTCTAGCTCTCATACTTGTGTCTTACTTTTGTTCTTAGTTTGTATTAATCACTAGCATATTATGTTTTACTTAGATCTACTAACTGTTGTAGAGACAATTGTGTAGAAAGTAATTTTGAGATAAAATTTTGATAATCTCCTCTTCACTCTCAGCAAGGATGGTTTCTGGTAAGGTGTACAAAGCAGTGCTTCTAGGTCCATATATTTGAAAGGTTGCGGTCAAACGATTGTTTGAATTGGGAATCCCTAGAGAGAAAATGGTTTCCCTTGTAGAAGTTGAAATTTTAAGCATTGTTGTGCACGGATGGAGCGGCTCTTGGTCTACCCTTTCATGGAGTATCCAAGTGCTGCTTCCCGTTTATGAGGTGATCATATGTTTATTATTATATTAGACTATGCACATGATTGTTTGATTGGTCTGTGTTTGAGTATCAAGTATCAAGTAGTAATGTTGTAAATGATGAATGTTGAATCTATAGAAACCTAGAAAGTATACATAATTGAATTGCCTCTATTTCCTATACGGGACACTAATACATTTTACATAATCCTGTATTAAATTGACCAATGAGAATGAACATTGATCTTGGCGCTGCCCATGGTTTGGAATGCCTTCATGAGCGCTATAACCCCAAGAGCATTCATCGTGATGTCAAGGCTGTGAGCAACCTGCTTGATGGGAACTTTAAAGCAATGGTAGAAGACTTTGGGTGGGTGAAGATGATGGGCATAGGAAGGAACACGGTGACGACAAGAGTCTGCAGGACAATGGGCCACGTAGCTCCTAGGGAGGCCATCAGTGAAGACATAAATATTTGGAAATGGGGTCATGTTACCACGAGAGCGTGCAATCTTCCCCGACTTCTTGGAAGGAGCAGGCAAGGTCATGCTCGTTGATCAAGTAAAATAGCATTACGTTATCCTACATTGTTTATAAATACTGAAGTAAAGATTAGACTGCATGATGTTACTAGTAGATTATGAAACTACAGTAACTACAACACGTTGAGATCTCAGCGGCCGTGTTCTTCACCTTAGTATTTATTATGGTTAGCAATTAGATACTTAGGTATGAGTATGACCATGAAGGATATTTGACTTGCGGTATGAACAATGTAATCTCCTTTCATTTTACAGAAAAATGTTGCCTCCCATGTTCACATAGTTGACTCATATAAGATTAACTGATCGGTCAATGTGAAGGTGAAATTGTTGATGCAAGAAGGGCGATTGCAAGACATCATGGACCGTAATATGAACTGTGCATTTGACCTCCAAGAGCTGACCAAAAATATCCAAATAGCACTCCTCTACACCCATATGGACCTTGATCACCTCCTACGGTGTCGGAAATTGTGCAGATGCTGGAAGGAAATGTTGTCCCAGCATATCAACGGGAGGAATAACAGTTAGCTGAGCACACCGGCAACAATACCAAATGAGGCAGTAACACAAGTTGTTTAGTTTCAGTGAGTCACTCAACATATAGAAAGTCATTGCGTTGTCTGCTGGCAGATGAGCTACAAGAAGGACCACAAGAGCAACGACAAACATGGGCGGATCCACCTAAGGGACGGAGGCCGCAGCCCCTCCACCACACGCACACACCCACACCCACACCCACACCCACTCCCACTCCCACCGACCCAACCATCACAATCCAATTTACACTGTACGGAGCAATATGTGGTACACTAGCCTATGACGCTGACTCGGACTCGGATTGACCCATTTGTCTTGAGGACGCCGATTCGGAATATCATATATGTCTTGAGGACATCGATTCAAGTAGTCATATATGTCTCAAGAACTACTAGGATGAGTAGGATCCAGAACCCTACACCCTACTCCATTTGTGTGCGTGCACTTTGGGTTTTTTGACCAAGTAGTTGAGACTAAGAGCAGATGTAGCAGTGAGTTGTATATAAGCTAAGGACATTCAGGCCCCCTTAGGAACGGCTTGGGCTTGTGCATAAGCTAGCTGTCCAAATAAGCTTCTCATAAGCTGCGGTGGAAATAAGCCAGTGATATTTATGTGAGCCCTTAGGAACGGCTTATGGAATTGAGCTTATTGTGTATGCTGAAGGATGTAAAGTCTGAATTACCCCTACAAGAGTTTGTTTGCTGTTTAATAGTTTAAATCGTTGTTTTGAATAGTTTATTTGCACAAATAGCTAGAAAAATTAATGTAAAAATTCATAATAATAATAATATGACAAGTTGCAGCACTAAATAAAGAAAAGTCAAGTTTACAAGTTTTCTTGACATCAAAATAGATTTGCACCTTCTACAAGTTCTTTCCAACAAAATAACAATAACTAGATTGCACATAGCAAATCATCTCGCTGCAAACAAACTCGCCGCAATACCATCTCGAACTATGCCCATAGTACCATCATCATAACTAGATGCAGCAACGTCCACTCCACCCCCTGCTACTTCATCTTGAACATACTCTTCTCCTTGGAACATCTCAAAATGTTCATCACGTAGAGCACTATCGCGAATATAATTGTGCAAAGCTATGCATGCAGAAACGATCTTCTTTTGTTTGTCAACAGGGTAGCTAGGTATGCCACGAAGTATACGCCATTTCATCTTGAGACAACCGAATGATCGTTCAATAACATTCCGAAGGGATGAATGACCGTGGTTGAACATCTCCTTCATGCCAACCGGTTCGGACATTTGAAACTCCGGTACATGATACTGATGTCCTTTGAATGGGGCTAGGTAACCGGTTCGATTTGGATATCCCGAATCAACAAGATAGTACTTACCTACATGTATTATTGAATGAACATTATATATTGCATGATTAATAGATAAAATAAGACATAAGTTACAAATGAGTTACCTTGCGGCGGGTGTGGATAATGTTGATATTGCACCAAAGCATCAAGGAATACACGTGTGTCATGAACAGACCCAGGCCATCCAGCAACCACAAAAGTGAACCTCATATCGAAGTCACAAATTGCCATGACATTTTGACTCGTATAACCATGCCTATTCATATGAATAACTTTGAGGTGTGCCGGCACCGTGACTGCAATATGTGTGCCATCTATTGCCCCAATGGCATCCTTAAAATGAGGCTAGGTTTTCTAAGTCTTCGGTGAACATTGTTGAAATTAGGGTCAGTAGGTTGAATAATATCACCTGCCAATCTATTTATACATTCTAAAACCTCAGCAAACCTTGTACTGATAGTCCAAGTTGAATGTTCAAAACGGTCAGCACCATTCATATTTGATTGAGGTGAACCACAAGTCCATAAAAAGAGAGCTAATGATTCTTTAGAACACATGGAATGAGTTGACTTAAGCCCATAATTGTTCACTAATGTATCATGTAACATGTTAAAAACTGTTCTCCTCATTCTGAACATTTCATAAAACTTCTTGGGATCACGCATCTTTACCTCAACCCACTGAATTCCTGTCATGAAAGGAATTTCCCTTGTCCTTCTTGGTGCCCGTTCATTTTCTTCATACAAAATAGCAGCTGCTGCAATAAGAAGCAGATTGGACTCTTCTTCTGTATTCTCAGATCCATGTATCTCCTCCTCACTTGATCCACTAGTACTTGGTGACAAAAACATCTGTCATTACATGAATCACAACAAACATGTAAGAACATCTCAAATAGGTCACAACATACACTTGATAAGACATAGATCAACAAGACAGTACAAGTTCTAATAGTTTAATAACTAGGCAACACAAGTTCATGACATTACAAATTCTAATAGTTCAACAATCAGCAACACAAGTTCGAATAAGCAACACAAGTTCGAATAGTTCGAATAAGCAACAATCATTAAAGAAGTCTAGCGCTTCTTCTTCTCCTCCCATGTCCTCTTGATCCATCCAAGTCTTCCACTTGGTGTCTTCAAAGTGATGAAGACATCACGGCATTCTTTCTTCATTAAAAGCTATGATGCGTAAAAATGCTCATCGCTCCCTTCTTCCGCACCAGCCTCAACCACCTGAGCCATCATCTCTCCAATCTCAGCCCTCACAAAATCAACAGATGTAGAGGTCACACTACATTTGCTTGACTCCTTCTCTATCACAAAGTCTAAAAATTTGTTTATTTTAGAATCTTTGTCCGTTCTTCTCTTCGAGGTCGTAGGACTAGGTGAGTACCCTGTGGTTCTCTTCTTCGTAACCTTCTGGACTATAGGCGTACCTTCACACCCCGAACCAGAATCTTCTTCTCCAAGGTCAACATGAGACGCTTCACCTGGTACCATTGCATGCTCATTTGTAACACTATGAGCATCAAAAATTATCCTCATTTTTTCTTCATTATCAAGTGGAGCGACTCGAAACTTCGCAGCATCAGGACATTTCTGAGTACAAGCAAGCGAACAACGTGTTAGCTTGAAAGAACCAATTGAAAAAGCTCACAAACTATTACTTGCAAGTGACATGAAGATAAACATACCGCTATCTCTTTTTCCCACCAATCATCAGTAGCTGCAATGGTACCGGTGATAGGATCCCTACCTAGGCCGGAGGCATGTTGATTCAGTGATTTCCATATATTATACTCTTTTTTCAGCGTCTCCCACCTATTTTTGAATTGCTTGCGCGTGTATTCTCTTTTCGTGCGCTCATTAAACTTGGAAATCAAGTTGGAGTACCCTTTGTTGTTCAGACATTGAGTTGGTCTGTTATTTGCATGCACTTCCTCCACACATATGTGAAGAAATATTTATGAGCATTAGCATCCCACGTTGCTTTGCCGATAGCCTTTCCTTTTTCCATCTACGAATATTTCACTTGTCAATTACATGAATATGCTATCCCACATAGTAGAAGAATGAATCAATGCAAGCATGGACACCTAAATCTTGAACAACTTCAACTAATACATTCGCTAACATCAGTACAAACTAGCCAATTAACTAAAAGCTAACATCAGTGCATATCCATTCTTCATATATACATCAAATTGCTAATAAAAGAGGAGAGGGCAGTGAAGAAACAAAAGAAGGGAACAACCTGATTGCAAATAAAAATATGAACAACCTGATTGCAATCTCTCTGGTATCTAAGTTGGAGATCAATCTACATCAACAAGTTAAAATACTACACCACTTAATTAGCATTTCTACCAAATACTCACTAGCTAACCATTGGTTGTCTACAGAAAGCTAGCACATTGACACAACTCAACAACAGAACAGCTCTGCAGATGAATTCGTATATGGACATAAATCAACAATCTCAGCGTTCCAAAATCTCAGGGTTCCAAAATCAACAATCTCAGCATTTACAGAAGCAATCATTTGCAACAATAAAGGGGAAAAACCACCTTGGAGGAAGGGGGCTCGGTGCTGGACGTTGCCCGGGGGGGGACTGGCGGCGGGGGGTGGACCGGCAGAGGACGACGGCGGGCCTTGCCGGCCGATGTCTTCGCTGCTCGGCACGGACGCGGGAGGCGGAGCTCGGACGGCGGGAGGCGGAGCTCGGACGCGGGAGGCGGAGCTCGGAGGGAGGGAGGCGGAGCTCGGACGGCGGGAGGCGGAGCTCGGACGTGGGAGGCGGAGCTCGGAGGGAGGGAGGCGGAGCTTGGACGGCGGGAGGCGGAGCTCGGACGCGGGAGGCGGAGGAAGGGGCGGATCTGAGCAGGCGCGGCAGCCGGTGGCAGCCCGCGGCAGGCGATGGCAGCCGGCGGCAGCGCGCGGCAGGGTAGCGGGGAGGCGGCGCAATGGGGAAGGAAGGGGCTCGGGGTGGGCTGCGGGTGAGGGAGGGTTGGGGAATAGAAAATTAGGTCTTCGGTGGCAGTTTTTCTGTAATTTGTTCTAAGTTTGAGGGCAAACGATGGGTGCAGTAAGTGAGGATTTGGAGAAGCTCGGGAAGCCTCAAATTTGAGGCTTCCTGCCACCAACAGGACATCAATCAAGCTTAAAAATTAAGCTCTTTATAAGCTAGCCCTTAGGTTTGGCTTAAAGCTTATTTCCACCTAGAAGCTCTTGGGAAGCTGATCCTAAGGGGGCCTCATTTCGCTCCCCCCACCTTACCCCCATCCCTCACCTCCGAGAGTGTGTGTGTGGGCCAGCAAATGGACCAGTAAACTAAAGGCCAGATATGAAAAAAGACATTCTTTTTTTTAATATTCTTTTTCGCAATTTTCTTCAATATGAAAGCAAAGGCATAATCGGAAGAAGTATATTCGCTTGTCTCATTCGCATCGTCCCATGAGGCCGAGACCCCCTCGCTCTAGTTCTTTCAACGGCGGAAACCTACCCATCCAGTGAGAACTCATGCTGGTCTTTCGGCTAAAGAATCGACCAGGTAAAAATTTATAAAATAAGCGCTATACATGTTGGAGCAAGGAGGCGTTGTTAGTTTTGGTCGGGCTAATCCTAACCGGCCGGCCAGAAATTCCCATGTCTTTATCAGAAACTTTCATGATCCATTCAGAAAGCAAGAATCTCTTTAAAATCCCACAAAGATCCAGACTGTTTCTTGAGAAATTTTGCAGCAACGTAACATTCTACCATCACCAAAAGTCTAAAAGAATTTTGAAAACGAAATCTCAGCATGCGAGCAAGTGAAACACTGAAGGGATTGGTTGTACAGCGCACGGGAATTACAAACCATTGACTCAAAAATGTACAGGCATAGATCATTCGAACATACCCGGTTGTAGAAACCCCGTCTTGCTTTCCCAGCGAAATCTTGGTCGGCTTTCTCTTGTGCTGAGATGCATTCTGAGCTGGGATTAACGAGTTTCTATACAAGCTATTCATCTTGGTTGCTGCACGCACGCGTTCTATGCAGCTAATTAAGTCCACTTTGTTCACATGCAAGTAAATGATTTGTAAGGGACAACATGCCAATAATCATTGACCACCCAAACGCCCCGGCAATTAAGAGTTCTCCGACGTTAAATACACAAATCTTCCAGATATACAGTAGGCAATTGCTCTCCTCTCCATGATGTGACAGGATTTTAATTGGGAGTATTTATTCCAACACATCCAATTTGCACCCCTAGTTGTAACAATCAATTCATATCTTAGTGTATCCCAGTGCATTAGTGCAATGATCAAACAATGAGTATAAAAGAATGGCTAATAATATAATATAATCAGTGTACAATTATGGATCATACAACAGCCATGAGGCGTTACAAGGGAATACAGAGTATAGCGGCAAGGTCAAGAAAGTTCAGTAAGCTGAGCCAGGAGAGCACTGACGACAAAAACACGACGATTATTCCCCTAACCCTTGGCATGATTGTAGAAGTTATCGCTGCTTTCTTTTCAACATTGTAGATACTAGCATGATGCCGCTATTTATTCCCATCAAGTGCCAGCAATGGTCATAAGATGGTGGTTATGCCTGCTTGTTTTCAGAGGTAGAAACTTCCGCGCTGCACATAGGGCATACCTGCACATAGTTGAGGATATCTCGTTACCTTCAGGCCAGCAAAAGGCTATTGTGTTTAGACGTTCACATTATGTTGATATTGAGAAACAAGTAGAGAAGCTACATGTCAGATGATGCATCTAATATAAGCCCTTCCTAAGGATCAACACGATGCGATCTACTGGCAGAGAAGTCTGACTGTCTGACATAAAGTCATGGTATATATGGCTTAAGTAAACAAAAAAGCAGTAGCCAGGTTAATACCCTTACACAAGGAAACCTCAAACGGACTTCATCAAGCACTAAACTGGCGTAGCATCTACCAGAGTATCGCAATCTTGTCAGAGGCCGTGTATAAATATTAAATAGAACTTGAATTAGTGATCCAAGGACACAGAAGTTTTTGGTTGATGTACAGGCTATCAGTAACAGATGCTAGTATTGCTAGCCGGATGTTTTTTTTTAGCATTAGCAGAAACAAATAACAAGGCGTAAACGCTTTCGCAGGCATGATTTGTTTCATAAGATCACATTGTCCTCAAACCATTTAATTATTTTCAGCAGAAACAAATAAAAAGGCATAAATGCTTTGCCAGACAGGATATATTTCATAAGATCACATTGTCCCCGCACCATTCTTATATAGGTGACAATTAAACAAGCGTAGTAACCTCTGAATGTAACCAGCGAACTTCGGATAAGGTGCATATCCCTTACCGCTAAAAAAAGGCTTGACAAAGCAGGGCAGTTAGCAGGCAAGGAAAACGTGTTCGGGGATTGAGATGCCAGTTTTCTTCATCAAAGGAAGAAGGCCGAGGTTATAGCAGGCCTCCTTTGGGCTTTGACTGCCGATGTTCTAATAAGGAATCCAGCTGTCCAGGAAAGCGATGCAAGTGGCATAAACAAATGGGTCCATGAAGCTGCTGCGCCTACCATTGAGCAGCAGGTTCTGCATCTACTATGAAAGAGAGGATCCACTTCAGATAATGATGTATCTGCTGGGCAGTGTGTGGAATGGACGAGACTGGACCAGATGGATATATAATCCAAGCCAAGAATGGAGTTATGTGTAACTTCGCGGCCTTCACTGCCACATGTAAAAATACATCAGTATCAGAGTCCAGCCCTGTCCAGACTTTCATTGATCGAGGTGACATTGGTAACAACTCGGCATTCTCTCATAGAAGGCCAGACCTCAGTTTCTCGTCGACTCGTGTAAGGCAGGTGATAAATTGAGTTTAGGTATCTCTCCCTGATGTTCTCTATTGTCTCAAAGGAATGATCGGTCGAATAGCTATAATGGTAATAAAATTAAGAAGTTTATACGTCAGACACATAATTCAGTACCGGTAATTAGCCACTTTTGGGGCCTCTACCTACACCATGTAGACCAAAGAATTACACGCAGAATCCCACTGGCGAGTTGCAGACGGCTAGGTTATTCATTAAAAATAAGCCCAAACGGAGCAAGAAAATGTATGCACTTGCGCAACAAAGCGCTCATCCCTTGTTTATTTCTTTCACCATGCTATGTTCATTGGACTGAAACAGGACAGAGGTAACTACTTAAACTGGCAGTATCAACTACTTGAACTCTATTGCGGTCAAAATGGAAGAACTAATGATCATGACATACCTCTTTCGGTAGCATCTACTACTTATGATATTCTACTTTAATACTTTACTTGAGGCAAGAGATTTAGGAAACTAAGGATAGTTATTGAAAGTATAATACTCTAGAAAATATGCACAGGGAAAGAATATTTCAGACAATGGTGTAGAAGGCTATAACAAGTCAAAGCTGTATAACTAGCAAATAAGCATGATATCAAAACATAAACCATGACCCTGGAGAATAGCCTTTAAAAGGGCCAACTATAAAATAGACTAATACTGTAGAGCTATATGTAAAGGAACACCCCATTATCCATTCAGGTGAATAACGCCTATATGCTTCACACTGTGGAAAGATACGCAATGGGGGAATAACTGTAAATTTGCAGCTAACAAATCGAAAGGTGCATTGTACCTTATTTATTTGAAGCCACTGGTTTATGCACTCAGGATGGTATGAATGCTTGCATGGAAGTGCAACCAAGATTCACCTTCCTCAAATTCCACGCGACAAATTACACATCTACCAAAAATAATGACATATCGGTACGTCACTTTAATGATATATACGGAACACAGTTTATTAGAAGGCTATGAAACTTAAATTATTTGCACGTACTGTTCTGTGTTGCCATCTTGCACACCTTTTGTCTTGTAAGTTACTGAAGGTAAGGTAGCAAGTGTATCAGCAGAGAGACCTCTGCTTTCTGTACCAACTACTTCGCCCAATGCAACTAATTCCTGAAATCATGGCTAGAACATTAGTACTGCATCTGGAAGCTTCAGATCCAGGGCCAGGCACCAGAAGGATGAACAAAAAGAAATTTAACTTGCCTCATAAGAGTACTCATCTGGATCAACCTCCTGCCATGCATCCTGTGTTTTGATCATAACATGTCGATGTGTAAATTGTCAGTTATTCATAGTTGGCTGATTTCAATGACTAAGCAAATACACAATACCACTTTGTGAACAAAGAAATAAATTATCCTTGTAGAAATTGGATGATTCATTGGAGGTGGTATGCCACAATCCTCAGGGCGAACAGGACAAGAGGTAAATTTGACCACTTATGGCGTGGCATTCTAGATTCTATGTTGCCTACTTTTGGCTTTCATTGCTAAATCGGCGGATAACTCTAGCTTTTCCAAAGAATAGCAATCCACTTGTAACTCCAACATCCAGAATAAACAAGATATTTTCGTGATGTTCTTGGTTGCAAGTTTGACAAAAACCAAAACGCTGATATGCTTATCATTGACAGACGAGATAAGAAAGAATGAATTCCAGACCTAACTAAAAAACAAGAAATCCATGTTTAAATTCTGATCAAAGGAAGGTATACCCAGAAAAATAATTTGGTGCGCTTATCGACAGCGTTTTAAATGGTATAGATACAAAAGTTCCATGTCTCCTTGGCAACTTCCAATAAAGCATCAGTATATGCTTCTTATCATCATGAACTATATAAGTTGACATTTTCATTGCATCATTAATTATACAAGCTACAAACAAAACGAAAATAGCTGTCATCAAGTTAAAGAAGCAACTAATCCCACATGGCGGTGAAAATCAATGTGCATTTTCTAGCTATCATATATCATTCTCAAAGAACCCGATGTCTAAGTTTCAGAAGGAAAGAATATAGAAAATCTATTATGCAAAATATCACGCTGTTCACAAAATACAAAGTATTCACTGCAATACATTATGGTGCATCGGCGCCAATCATGTTAGCTTTTTAAAAATGGCTTACTTCATCTGTCGCAGTATTAATGAAAATAAGCAGGTTCGTCGGTGTACTTCACACATATTAACAAATTAAGGAGAGTGTGTAAGCATTTCTGTTTCTCCAAGGTCATTTCATCCAGACTCCGGTGGTTCCAACTTCCATAGACAAATTATAAAGTCCATCCAAGATAAAGAAAAATGAATCACTACCTGAGGATCATTCACGTGCTCCTCTACATGCTCCACTGCTCGCCCTACAGAGCAAAATCAAAATTACATGTCAGCAACCACCGGAAAATGTGAAGTGGGATGAAAAGGCATCCATTCATACTCACAATCGCTGATCCCAGCGAGAGCCAAGAGCCGGGCGGCGACCTCACGCTCCTCGGCATCCTGCAGAGCTCGCGCGTAAGCTCGTCGTCCTCATACTCCGCGGGGTCTACCTCTGGCTCCGCTTCGTCCACATCCCATCCTCCTCGAACTCCTCCTCGTACTCGCTCCCTTCAGCGTCCTCGTCCTCACCCTCACCCTCACCCTCACCCTCTCCGTCGACATCGCCGTCACCATCACCATCGTCGCCGGTCGGGTGCTCCTGGTGGTGGACGCGGAGGTGGTGCTCCAGCTCCTCCTCGTAGTCCTCCTCGGCCTCCTCGTCGTACTCGTAACTCCGGCATCCGAGCTCCCGTAATCGCTGCCTTCGCCGCCGCCTCCGTTCATGCGAAGCATCATGTACGCCCGCTCCTGCACCGATCCAAATGGCAGGTTAATCGCGGGTCTCGGAACCCTAGGAACGGCCCGGGCCGCGAGATCTCGCCACTTGCCTGCTCCTGGAGGACGCGCGCTAGGGCGAGGTCGGCGTCGACCTGGCTGAGGGCCGTGAACGGACGCCGCGCCTCATCCTCAGTCTCAGCCGCCGCCGCCGCCGCCGCCGCGGCAGCGTCATGGTCGCCTCCGCCGTCGGTCACGGTGGCCGGGGGAGGCGGATTCGGGCTAGGGTTCTGGTCGGCGCTGGGCTTCTCGCCGCCGCCACCGCCACCGCCGCTCCCCTTCGAATCCTCCATGGCTGCGAGATTAGAGAAGGGTGCGGAACGAAAAGGATTAAACAACTCGGGTTAAGCCCACTCGGGTATGGGAACGATAAAACCGATTAGCCGTGGGGTTTCGATTTAAACCGGGTCTGGTTAAGCTAACGACGCTGGAACTCCTCACTGGCTGCGTGTTGGTCCATGACAGGTTGGTCCGTGCAATCCTGGGCCACGTGTCAGCTACATAGGTTAAGTATATTTTTTCTGTACGTCATATCGTACTCGATGGGGGAGGTGCCGCGCCGTAACACCGCCCGCAGGCGGATTGTAATATTGGATGGCTGGCACGGTTCAGTTGTGTCACCGACGTGTGGTGCATACGCGGTTGGGCCCGCATGTCACTGTCACGGCGAGGCATTTGTTTAGAGGGATGGAACCTCCAACATTCCTGCTTGTTCCGATCTCAAGATTCGTGCGGAACCTAGGTAAATTTAACGGCCTTTTGAATCGTAGGAATTTTGGAGCTGGATATTCCTACGAGAACCCTTCTCACGATCTCTCCATTTAAAGGAATTTTATGAGAAATTTAGAGGATTATATTTTTATAACTTTTCTATAAAACTTGTTTTATTTATGGATTACAAATCGTAGGCAATATTTTTATGAACTATTTACATGTATTTAAAAAAATTATTAAGTCTAACATCTTGAAAAATTTTACTTTGTTTATATGACAGCTAGTACGCCTAATCCTTCGAGAAATTTTTTGTATTTTCTGTGATGCAATCAAACAACTTTATTACTTATTCTTGCATGAGTCAACATGCCATAATATTAATTCCTATATTTTCTATTCATTGTGGCTTTGTATCCCAAATCAAATAAGCCCTATCAATAAGATTGAAGTTCTCATGTTCCTATGAAATGCATTAATTTACCCCTAATTCGTAGAAAAATCAACATGAGCTCAACCTTATATTTATTTTTTCTTTGATAAGTACAATGCATTATGTCTATATCTCTCTCCGCTTTCCTCTTTATTCCTGCAAAATTGTTGTGTCATTTTTCTGGTGAACCATCCAGAGACACCACCTTTAAATTTCATGTGGTTTGAAATCCCTTAAAAAAACAACAAAGCAGAAGTCATGATTATCACTTTTGACTAGATCTATCACATCATGTGGCCTTCCGCTCTTGGACCTATGTACATTCGAGTGACCACATGGCTATGCCACTAAGCTCCTTCACAAGAGCCTTCACCCTAGTGGTTTCTTTACTGCATCATAATCAAATTGTCTTTAGATACATATCACTACCAGCCTCGCCTTGCTGCATCATACCACCATCATAATTTATTTGGCAAACCTCCTTTAAAGCATTTGCTACCTTGTCTTCGTGTCACGACTCACCTTACAACCTCAACAACAAAGTAATCATCGATGTATTTACATCGAATGAAAATTAAATGCTAATTTTAGTTTGACTTTTATTCCGCATTCCAGTTTCAGGCTGGAATTTCATATATAAATCAACTGCTATTTTTGTTTAAAATAAAATTTCAAAATTTAGCTATTTAGGAATAGAGCTACATTCTTATCCATCTATTATAACATCCAACTGGTAATTTTTAATTAAATTAATTTTGGAGTTAATTAGGAATATAATTATATTTTTTACTCACATAATGAAAGTGTGTACTATTCATCCACCTAATAGACTTGTTTATGGATTCTATACACAATCTAATTCATCCTATTTTATAATCTGGACCCAACACTACGATCAACAGTGAAAAAATTGAGGGCTATTTATGTTTTAGTAGATAATAGATTGTAGATATGCGGATAAAATAGAAGGAGAACACATATACTTAGTGTAACATAGCAAAGCAGCAATCGACGCCGCTCACACTACCGGTTTCTTTTGACTGCGAACTACATCGCTTTATGAAGTGAAAAGAATTAATCAATGATAAACTGTTATTAATTTACCTCTACTTTCTGTATCCACAAATGTAGCGTATACGTTTCTCACAAATTCTGTCGACCACGCAAGCAAATTATGTCAGGAAGCGTGTGCGGTTACACAGAGATACAAGACGACCTTGACTCTCTTTGATCGTATAAAAAACAATGTCACATGGTCATGATATCTTATTATGTACTCACTATCTTAGTAACATAAATTCTATGAGGACAAAAACACAATTCGTTAAGTGAGCTAGACAGGATGCGATAGATTAGTACGAAAAGAAAATCATAGATAAATGACCTTGTATACGTACTTTCCAGTTTCACGCTTCGTTCGCAGAGTCAGATTCGCACAAAAAGTCAATATATCTCTCTCACAGGCAGTACATGTCATCTTCCTGATCTCGTTGCTCTACCTCGTACGTGCCACGTATATGTCACGTACGCACAGGATGGATGCAGAGTGCAGGCGAGGGACGGGCGCACAGGTTGGCCAGTCGAAGCATTCTGCGTGCCGCGACCAGGCCCGCAGCACATAGCCTAGAGATACAGGTAATTCCGGCCCCGCTCACGGCAGCGAAACGTGGCGGAATCTCGGCCTCGGCACCCTAATCCGGGGCCGATAAAGGCGCGGACGGCCGCATACAAAGCGTGGCAGCGCAACTCCCGGCACGGGTTCGCTCTCGTTCCCTCTCGTACCTACCCTCCACACGGTGACGCCCTTCCCCTGCACGGCATGCCCTGGTGGGGTTGTGGTGACGATAAGGGACGCTAACCCCCCCCCCCCCCCCCCCCCCCCCCCCCCCCCCCAACCACACCGACACAGGCAGCTCCCGCGACGCAGAGATAACAAGAAGGCGGCGCCGTCATCCCTCGCTTTTTCCTGTTTGCACCCCTCTCTCGCACACATCGCGACCTCCGCCGAGCGACGCCTTAGACCGGCCACGCCCCCGCAGCAGCTTCCCGCCTCCACGGCAATGGCTACCCGCCGCCGCGCGCAGCGCACCACTGTGTCACTTGCACAACCGACCGAGAAATCCGGAATCAAAATGTACCATGCGCCCACCACCTCTCATCCGGGGTCAACGCAGTAGCCTCATGAAAGACGTCACTGGTGACGTCTCTGTATTCTTGTTTTCCTCTGCTGCCTTTGAGTTGCAGTCTTCGTCGGAGCAATGGAAGTGCGTAAAGTGTTAGCTCTTCACATCTCACCAGATTTCCCACGCATGCCTTGAGGTGTTAGGCACCGCGCCGATGAGAAATACGGCGTGGAGATTCTGCTGTACCTGCACCCCTTCCCTCTCGGCATTGTGGTGCCGCCTGGACATTCCGACGAAATCCGCAAAATAGATACGGGATAAATATTTTTGTCTCATCCATACCTATATCGGTGGTTTACACTACCCCGACCGCTTGCTGGACTTAGAGTGCTTTTGTCGCGCACTAGAATTTTCTTGGCTTGTCATGGCATGTCTTAGAGAACAAACAATGATGGAATCAAATTTCATGAAGCAAGATTGAGGGATCTAATGCAAGCCATGAATGTTGTAGTTATTATGTTATGCCTTACGGGATGAATAAGCACTGTGGTTTGTAATCCTGTTAGAGGCCAAATAGATAAGGCGTTGAGCAAGGGAAGGGTTGCAGCAGCTAGGTGTGCGGCTCGTTGTCCATGGTGATGGACCGAGGTTCGGTGCGGGGAGGCGGGTACAGGACTACAGGATGTGACTAAGTGAGGGAGAAAAGGAGGGATGCTGCAAACTTCTGAGGTATATCAGTCGTGTAGAAGATTTTACCAGGCCAAAATATAGCCGTGAAATCTCCATCGCTCCAGTTTAAGCCATTGCCATCCTGAAAATAGCTCATTTCAACACACGCTTTTTTTTTTTTTGTGGAGAGCCTTCCTGTTTTATGTATTGGACAGCTGATTCACATTTGTAGCAGCTTTGCTAAAATAACAGCATGTTGTTAAGTGTTTTGTCGCGTATCTTGGGAATTTGGTTTTAAAAATCTGATATATATAGAATTGTTTTTCTGTCTTTCAATCACGGACTATCGGACCTGGAACGAAAGGACTCCATTAGCCAGCTGTCTCTGACTGAAGCCACTCACACTCGAAACGATGTAGGTAAGCTCATTTGTTTCTTCGACCGTATCCTAGCTTCTTCGTAAGCTGTGTATAGGGTGCTGATTGCGGTGATTGTACAGATCGGGTATTATACTAATGTCTATGGCGCACACCGAGTTCCAATAGTAATGGACATCCTCCATACACTACTTACTTCTAACCATCTATGTGTTTATCGATCTGACTTATTATAAGCCAATTTGCTAACTTCCTATAGTCGTTCACGACTCACCCGAGGGTAGACACATGTTTAGTGTCCCACCACTGTTTGTCTCATTTGCCGTAAGTCTAAAGCTGCATAGTTACACGTTCCGGCGATAGCTGATCTACAATGGCCAGCAAGCATTTTAAGCCCCTATATAGGCTGCATGCATCCTGCTATTGAGCAACAGTGGTCAGGGGACTAGCACTTACTTCCAACGTTATGCTAGAGGCTCTTCTTGTTGTGTTTAGTGAAGATTGGCAAAACACCAAACAGGGAAAGGCACAACTGAAAACAAAAACTTGTTTAGTTACGATTCTAAAATATCCAGAGGAGGAATGAAGCTAACATGCAGGCAATGGCGTGTCATAGATGGAATTTTGCACTGTCGGACCCCAAAGTTATACCAAAAGGTTAAAAATACTCATGGTGGAAGAAACAAATAGTGTGCAACCACATAAAGGGCAATACTACATCATATTAAGAATAGCCAGAACACTCTATAAAAAAGAATTTCAGATTATCTGGTGAGCACTTGTGTAGGCGAACATGTTCCACCTTCGTACAGAGGTATTATGTAGGAAACTTATAGTGCTACTTTAGTGTTGTTTACTTTATTAAGTCAGCAAGACAAATACTGAGCTGTGGCAAACTGCAGATCGTGATGTAAGCAACCGCCGATTACATCTATATGATCCAGGTCAAGAATTCACTAACTGCGATCGATTTAGGGTGTCGCTCAGAATACATGGAATTGGAAAGGAGGAGCTTTCACTGATGAGATCAGGTGGATACTGCAAGCTAAACTGTCAACTTGTACCTTCATATGAGAGGAGATAGCAAAATTCTGGTCTATGACACTGATGAACAACAGAGCATTTTGTTGATTTGTTTATGGAATGTTAGTAAGAATGGAGGGTTACAAAAATGCTTGTGTATATTTTGTTTCTTTTGGGCTTCCATCTGCGTCTATTTCTCTTTGGACACTCCAGTGCGGAGCAATTTGGTGGACATCTTGGCTGCACATGGGTATCACTTGGTCACTCCACTGAAGCGTAGACATGTAATCTGTGAAGATGATCATGTAATTGCAAAATGCTACTGAATTTTACTTCTCTTGGCTGTCCATGCCTGATAATCTGACAAGTTCTTTGAGATTTATGGTGTTATTGTCATGCAGTAAGTATTTCGGGATTGCGATCTACAAGTATCAATTCAGTATTG
>JAGXJF010000396.1:0-13850 GCA_019208055.1 Stipa capillata
ACTTAGTGTTCTGTAGTAGTGAATATTGCAAAAATGAACGAGCATGATATATGACATCAACAAGGCATCTGATTATGCTGAAGAAGCTTTGTTCTGACAATGCTAATTGCGCCCAACAAATAGCAGCCAAAGCCAACCATATAGAAGCGATCACCACGGGGCAAGAAAACAGTGCACGAATCAAAAATACAACCGAAGGAAAGGTGATTAGCACTCTCAGATTGTTCGCGGAAGAAACAAAGAGGTGATTCAGGCCAAGTTCTTCTAACTATATTATGTTTTGTTGACATAGAATCGATCGATCTCCCTTCAACTCTTCGAAGTAATATCTTTCGTGCGCGCTCACTGACGATCGACTGATCGATCGTCTCAAGCTGGTAGCCCTTTGATCAAATCCATCTATCAAAGAATGTAGTCAGTTCCACCTGTCATTTATGTGTTTTATGGCATTCGCGGTGTGATGCTTGCTATCATGGCTTGATGGCCGACTATGTGATGTTGTGGTTTGCGCTTTGGGTGGGGTGCGTTGTTTTGTTAGGTATGCTTTTGACGTTGTGGTCATGATCGTGGCATCTATTTTCCTGCTGTTACGCTTCCGAATTGTAAATTGAAACTCTAATATGCTCTGTATTTTTTTGTTTTTCAATATAAGTGGGACTAGCAAAAGTTAGAGAGAAACTAAAGGCGGTTTGAGCCAAAACATGGGCGGCCAGAAACTATATATATCTTCTGCAACAGGCGAATACGTACGTAATATGCGACTTCTGCCAAAAAAAGGTATATAGAACTCGCAGAGTCAACACAGCCACGGAAAAATGGACACGTACGTTGTACAAAAAGACACTAAGACAATTTCAACCCCGTATGTAACGACTCACTAACACGAGACAAGCTAGCTAGGGTTTAATTATCCGTTGACGTCAACAAGATAATATACATAGGAATATCATAGCGTTTGACCCCTGGGTACATTCCCCTGCTGGCCAGTTCGTCCCGGTGCAGCTTTACGTGTGACGATCGTAATAAGGGGTTGACAAAATGTGCGTCTGTATGTATATATGCATGCGTGCGTACGTATGTACGTACTTCCAGATGCATATATATATCTAACGTGACAGTGCCAGCTATGTGGCATCTAGCTGAACCCAGTGACCAGTCAGCTCGATCGATCACTCAGCTGCCCGAAACCAACCATGATGTGACGTGTCTCTTCGGAGCTTCATCCAAGTGCAATGTACGTACGCATCAGCTAGTTACATATGCAGATAATTGAGGATATACTACAATATTCGGGTCAAAAGAGATATAGTATCAATATGGCGAGTCAACTATGTGTGTATAAATATATACATACATGCATACATATATAGTATACACACACAACTGTATGCATGCATGCATACATAGTTTTAGAGGCCAGATACTCAAAGAGATATCTAGGATTTTCTATTGTTAGGCGTGTATGTGATTCTGCTTGAATAAATTAAAGCTCTTGTCATGGATGATTAGAACGTAGAGCTAGAGTACGTACTTACAAATAAAACTTCGTCAAATGGTGTACAAATTTGCTGTGATATTTCACTTCAATGTAGGCAAGTATTTTGTTTTCAGAAGTAAAAAAAGAAAAAGAGTAGAAGCTTTAATTTGCAGACTTGAATACTTGATACGAGTCAAGCAAGTCCGCATTTATGGACAGACCAAAACGCAAGCCCATATTAGTTATCTACTGTAAGCCCAGCCAGATTAATCGAGTGAAAGGCTGATGGGCCAAGTTTAGTTGGCCCATGGGCTAATTTTAGCTGGCCCAACAGCCTAGCAGAAGCTAGACAAACTCTCTTCTAAAAAAAATGAAGCAAGCATATGTGCACGCGCGTGTGCGTGTGTGGTAGGGTGAATGTGGTGTGTGTAAATTACATGCATCTATCTTGTACTCTCATAAGAAAAAGAAGCAAGCCCTCTAAAAAAAGAGCGAGCAAGCAACAAGCATTACCTACCATAATGTGCATGGCACTTCAAGTGGGGATGAGTTGCATGATCATCACATCATCATCATCATCGATTCATCACTATTATTGCCTTGGGACCAAACCAAACCACCACAAGCTAGCTAGCAGCTAAGAAATGACAAAAGTGTAGTGGAGCATTTCCAATTAATTCCAACACAAGAGAGTGAGTGCCCATACAACTCACAAGAACAGCATTGGAGAAACATAAAGTTATTAAGGCCAGTAGTTAGGAGGAAAGGGAAGAGTTTTTTGTTGTTTGTTAGATATTCTAAATGCCTTTCCCTCTCAATTTCTCCAATGGACCCAACTCATGCAAGACGTCCATGTCCCATGTGGTGGGTACATGGTGGGTTTGGCCTTTGGGCCTACTCATTATTCGCTTTCCCTTGCTACTACTTCATTACAATTCACATCAACATCACAGCCAATAAAAACTAGTATTGGTATCAACCTATATATGCCCCTAATTTAATTTATTGGTAACAGATGCTTGTATACTTTATGAGCTGTATTATATGCGCTTAATTATAGGTAACATGTGGTAATATAATCCACCCGTTGCTGGTAATAGCATTTGAATGACAATATACTCGATCGTAATTGAGTTGATGGGAAAATTAATCAGAAAGAAACAAGGGTAGCTAGCAAGCACATTCTGGAGCTGAATGGCCTAGCCGTCCCAACAGCAATATCATCCAAGAAAGCACATTATATTCGCTCCAAGATGAGGCCAGGCCAGCAATGACAGCATCGCATCACACACAGACATACACATATATAATGAAATGAAATAGCAGCATTGGCTAGGTCAAACCAGCAGACAAGCATAAAGACAATCATTTTCCTTTCATTCCTACGCCTCTGTTGTATAGCTGGTGCCGGTATCTTCTTTTTCTCCCCACACGGAGGGGTTGAGTACAAATGGAGCAGTAGTAACACTAACAATGTGCTAACGTGAAACAATGTACTATGTAATTTAGTAACCGATGTGTAGAGATCACTGTTAAGCAGTAAAAAAAGAATAGAAATTCATCCATCCAAAAAAAATTTCATCTAGGACTAGCTAGGAGCTCATGTCATGCACCACCAAATTAATGGTGTGGTATGGCCTATGGTATGGTGTGGTGTGAGAGAGAAATGACATTGAGAGAGAGAGATGGAGATGTTGTTGCTTACTCCTTCCATTCTATTCCTTGGTGGTTGGGGGTGTGCCTTGCTTGCTTTTCTAGTTGGGAGGTGGTATCTTTTCTTTTGGTAAGTAAGTACAAGCGGAGAAGAAGGGAGCTCTTGTTGCGTGCTCTTCCTTCCCTTCCTTTCTCGGCATTGCCGTTTCTTTGATCGGTGCCGTGCCGGCCATTGGTGGTCACGAGCCGAACGGCGCGCGGTGGGGGATCCCCTTCCGCCGCCGGCCCTGTGGCCGCGCGCCGTGCTTGCTCCCGCCGCCGGCCTCCGCCGCGCTCCCCTCATTGCCGACGCCGGCATTGCCGGTGCCCTCGCGCCCGTGCCTCCTGGTGTCCACCAACTGTGTGTGCCCACGCATGGCGGAGGAGAAAGAGAAACGCGTTAAACGTTACCGAACCGAACGGCATTGCCGATTTGGCATTGTCGTTGCGTGGAGAATTGAGAAAGAAACGGGAGAATGCAGATAAAGGCGCGATTTTTAGCAGTGAAGGAGAAGATTGGAGAATGGTAGGTGGTAGAGTACCTTGCAGCCGAGGGAGCAGAAGCGGAACGGGTCGAGCAGCGCGCGGCCGCAGATCTCGCAGTTGTAGGGCGAGGCGGCGGCCTTGCCCGCGGCGGCGCCGGCGCCGCGCGGCTGGGGCCGCTCGTTGAGGAAGAGGACCCTGGCGCTGTTGATGACGTACGTCTGGACGCCGGCGATGTCGAGGACGTCCTCCACCTCGGTCACGCGCACCACGTCGTGGTACGACGACCGCCGTATCTGCTCGCGCGCGCGCGCCCGCCGGCCAGCCACGGAGGACGAGACCGTATCAGAACGCAAAAATCGAATCGCATTGCAATAGTAAGGAGGTATCCGCGCGATTGGTACTGTACCTGGATGACCCGGTGAGACGCGTGGCGGTGGGAGCGGCAGTAGTAGCAGAAGGCGGCTGGCGGGGCGCCGCGGCAGTCAATGCAGAACATGTTGCACTCGTTGCGCGGCGAGCCCGGGTGCGCGGCGCAGGCGAGGAAGAACCTGGTACCGAGGAGCGCCTCCAGCCAGCCGGGCACGCGTGCGCCCGACCCCGCCGCGCCGGCGGCACCGGCGCCGGCCCCGTCGTCCTCCTGCCCCGACGCCGACGCCGTAGCCGGCGGCGCCACCCGCCGCATCATCATGCCCGTCAGCGGCCGCGATCGATCCGCCGCGCGGGCGCAATGCCGACGTCGCCTTGTGACGCTAGCTACTCGTGGAGGGGAGAGGAGGGGAGAGGAGGGGGAGGTGGGAGAAGTAGGGAGGGGATGGGAGCGGAAGGCAGTAGCGTTTGGTGTGTGGTGCCTTCTTTCTCTCGCTGTTGCCTTCCCCTCTTGGGTTGTGTGTTGGTGTGCGTTGCCTTCTCCGTTCCGCTCTCTCTCTCTCCCCTCTTCTCCCTCTAGGATGGGTGGGGTTGGTCACGTGCGGCGCAGCTGCATGCCTGATCATGCCGGCGAGCTGCTGAAGCTGAAGCTGAAGCTGAAACCTGTTCGTCAGAGAAAAACACACACGCACGCGCGCACACACACAAAGAAAAGCAGAAATTTTGGGGCTCGATCGGATCCATGGATATAACATCGTCACATTCACCGATGTGGATTCTTCGCAGTACATTGACATGATTGTTAACCGTCTGATCATGATTGGGCAGCGATCCCTAGCCAGCCAGACATGCTGATGAAAAGTGCGTCGCGGTAGATGGATGAATGATGGCCATACAGTCACACACGCACTGACAGTCGTACGTACCTTTTGCAGAGTTTGTGAGGCAGGGCAGGGCAGGGCAGGGCAGGGCAGGGCAGCACCTGAGTTCCGTGTTTCCATTCGATGCAATGGCATGCGTGTTTTTCAGTGACAAAACATGAACTTGTTGGCTTGGACCAGAAATATAAAGTTGCTTTTATTTTTCCTTAAAGCTAGATGTTTCAATCCATCCATTCATTCATTCAGCTAAGCAAAGCCAGAGTCCCAAGCAAAATATGCAGCAAGAAAAATAAAAAGAAGTTGCTGGCTTTCAGGAGGGGAAAGAAGCATGCATTTTTCAGGATGATTCTTAGTTTCTTTTCTAATCCTCACTCACATGCATGGTTTTTGTCTATTCATCAGCAAGCATTGCATTGCTCATCCTTGACGCATCTGATTGATGAACCGATCGCAGGTTGATGCTTCCAAGCAAGCAAAATTCAGCTGATGTGTTCATGCCTTGTTTGCTTCGCCTTCCTAACATCTGTCTGTTTCTCCGACAACTTGCATACTAGCTCTAACCTCCAGCATTCCGTCTGTTTCCTTTTCTTCTCTTCCGGTACACAGAATTTCTTTCAATATCTTTCGTCCTGTCCGCAAAGAAAATTGCTGTTTTATACACGTTAATTCAGGACGTTTGCAAAACTTTAATTAAGGAGCTAGCTTGGCGTATAATCACCATAAATCCCCGGAAGAGATATGGGGTCCATTATTTAGAGAGAGGGGCGCTAATGACATGCATCCAAACGTCATTGCTGCATCGATCGTCATAATTAATACTCATGCTGAATGTATATACACACACAGAGTCTCCACTGTCATACGTAATACAGGAGCCAGATAAAAAAATACTACTCATATAGATTAAGGACCACATCGAAGCATCAATCACCGGCTGGCTGCTAAATCCAAAGCGAAGCCCATCCCATCCCAAAGCATCCCCTGATCTGCATGTCTGTCACTACATGTTTTCAATCCCTTGCTTTAGTTATTTATCCACCAAAAGGTAGGGAGCAAGGAAGCTTCACTTGAGTTCAGGCTTTTGATCCATCCATCCCAAAAGTATGTACATGTCCCTACTCAAAAGATGAAACAAGATTAATATGGTTCTAATTACCACGAATTAATCACCACATTACAAATCTGAATTAAGAATGAAATTGGTGTATGAATTAAGAATGCAGCTAGCTTTTGTGCTGTTGGTCGAGTACCAGAATAATTTTGTAACTGCACTGCACGAGGCATGCGTATATATAAGCCCAGTTTAATAGAAGTTGATTCAGCATTCCTGTACGATCGATGATGGCACGTGCGGAGCAGATGGCTAAATAGAAAACAACACCACTATGCTTTCAGGGGCCATGTCTCGTCACAAACAAGCAGTTAACATCCAATGAAATTCCCAACAAGAAAAAGAAAATCCTAAATATTACTCCTTTTTTTATTATCACTTTTGGTGACTGGTTGTTCATATATACTTGTCGATAACTTCACTCTTTCTACTGGTACTAATTTGTCTTTTAAGGTATTCTGATCATGTTGTGTAAAATAAATGACTGTCTTGGTAAGTATAGTGAAAGTAAATGAAAACAAAGGGAGTACTATTCGTAGTCCCAAAATCTGTTGTGAATGTACTGTACTGTCATTTAGTAGCAGTAACGTGTAGGATGAGGAGCTGTAGACGATGCGTGCGTGCAAACTGACAGTCCAGCTATCATCAATTCAGAGGGACAAGGAGACATTCCAGAACACATGTCTAGATAACAAAGTACAACACTTGACACTAGGTGTTAGGTATACTTCATTTTTGTATTGGTTAGCTTAGCTGTACCTTTAGTACACCTAATGACTACACTAGCTAGCTACATGCATTTAACTACGTCCTAGTACCAGTAGATACTGGTATATATTTTAACTGAATCTCTACCCAGCCCTGCCTGCCGCCCGTCGTCTATAGGGTCTGTTTGGTTGGGCTGTGACTATTGATAAAGCTGCTGTTGGCTGGCTATTTAGAAAAACTATTATGGCTGTGGGAAAATGACCATATGACTTTTGGTTGATCCAAACCATCTATAATATTTTAGAAAATGAGCACTGAAACTTTAGCACATTGCAAAAAGCTGGTAGAAGGCAGCTTTTCCAAACAGCTGAATTTACACTACAAAGCCCACAGCTACCGTTGGCAAAAGCTGCTGAAAAGCTGGCCGTTTTGTTGGGCTATAACTTTTTTAGTAAAAAGCTGCTGAAAAGCCCAATCAAACACCCCCATAGTATTGTTGATATGGAGTGTGCACTGGCAGTGGTTGGTGCATATATGTATGTGTATGAAACGACCGATCTTACTTAACCACATGTAGATTACTTAGGCAGCAGGCAGCAGTTTCTCTTCTCTTTTCTTCTCTTCTCTCCTCCTAATCTCTCGTGGATAGATTTAATACTCCCTCCGTCCCAAAATGTAAGGCGTATTTTGATTCGTTAAGACAAGGCTTTGACCAATGATTACTTTATTAGTATGTAATTTATATGATATAAAATTGATGTCGTTAGGTTCGTATCCAAAAGCACTTACTTATGATTGTAATTTTGTATCAAATAAACCATATATTAATGAAGTAATTATTGATCAAAGTCTTGTCTTAACAAATCAAAATATGCCTTATATTTTGGGACGGAGAGAGTATATTTTTAGGGGTGGTGGTAAGTTTAATTTGGCTACCTGATAGGTACTCGCTAGCTACCATAACTATGCATGCATTCTTGTTAATCGTACTATACATTGAAATTACTGATGAGTAGTTTGTCGCTAGCTCTTCAGAAACAAATATAATTAACATGTGTCAACGATCGAGTGCATGATTGATTAATTAGTTTGAGGCTTTGAAGTACATTTGAATTAAGTACACCTAATGACTACAAAGGGAAGTACTATTCGTAGTCCCAAATCTGTTGTGAATGTACTTTACTCCTGTCATTTATACGTGTAGGATGAGGAGCTGTATGGAAAAAGCCACTGGTACGTACCCTTCCTGCGAGAAATATGCTGAATATTTCTACATAGCTACATTTGAATTTGACCATACCATGCATGAATCTGCATTACTCCCTTTGTCCTAAAATATAAGATATATTTTATTTGATTAAAATAAGATTTTAACTAATATTTTTTTATTAATATATAATTTATATAATATAAAATTAATGTTATTAGATTCGTATTCAAAAGTACTTATGATTGTGACTTTGTATCACATAAACCATATATTAATATAATAATTATTGATTAAATCTTTATTTTAACCAAATAAAATATATCTTACATTCTAAAACGAAGGGAGTATTTTGTTGGGCATGTGTGCTCCATAGCAAAATTAGATGTATGTAAATTCGAGTACTGTAAAGTGAAAACGCTCGAGCACTAGTTAGCGTCTTAGCGATAGCTAAGTGCACGGGCCTAGGTTGATTTACATTATGCATGGGGCCCGTTGGAACGTTTCTTCTTTTGGGGCAATGATTGAGAATAAATATAATGGGACTTTTGAAGTGAGTGGTAACATGGTGTCGGACTGGAAACCGAGCTAGCTAGGAATGGAGGCCACCATCACCATGCATGCTGCTTGTGCTTTGCTTTATGGTCACAGGTAGCTGTCATGCATGTATAAGCTAGGTGCATTCCATCTCTCATATCTCAACTGCTCATCCGTCTTGATTACCCAGAAAGTTCCATTAGGCATTTGTTATATGCTCTAATCAGGGCACATTGCACTGCAAGACATTAATTTAATTAGCGTGCATTAGCTAGCGCGGCAGGTGCAAGCTAGCCATCTGAAGTTACTGACAATGCATGAAAATCAATGGAGATGGATTGATTGAGATGGCAGGGACCTTGTCGGTGACGACGACAGGCAGAATTAGTTTGCTGGTTGGTTAATTTGGCGTGCTTCGGCACATAAGAATAAGAATAGCCAAAAGCTGTGATCGATGTGCGCGCACATATATATATATATATATATATATATAAAAGATACATATGTGTATACATATGTATACATATGTATATATAGAGAGTAAAATACATCGGTGTCCTACAACTTGATAGGTGCATGCAGTTTCGTGCAACATCTTTTAAAAGGTTAAATGGGCTCCTTAAACTCAATTTACGGGTGCAAATACAGTCCAATACAGGACATGTTACCGTATTCTGCCACTGTGGCATGCTAACATGGAGAGACAAGGGGGAAATAGACCTCTCGAATCCAGATAAAATCTATACGTACCTCCCAATAATTATGAGAAAATTCACATAGGCAAAATCAAATATAAAAAATCCAATAAAATGATTTCCGAGGTAAACTCCAAAAGGATAAAATCTATAAATTCACATCTCTTTCTATTATGACCAAAATTAATTCAAAATCTTTGCATTAATTTGTAAAAAATCTAGTAAAAAGAGATTTTTATCTGGAGAAAAAATCTAGATAAACTCCAAAGGTATATAAATATATATATATATATATATATATATATATTTATTTCAATTTTTTCCAAATTAATGCAATGATTTTGAATTAATTTTGGTCATAATAAAGGAGATGTGAATTTTCAGCTTTTATTCTTTTGAAGTTTACCTCTAGAATCATTCTAGTGGATTCCTTATATTTGATTTTGCATATGAGAATTTTTTCATAATTATTGGACTACATTTGTTTTATTTTTAAACTTTCTTTTTAAATTAATTTTTTAATAAATTAGAAACCAATTTAGTCATCCACTTGAAAGTTTTGACTTATTCTACCCTCCCTCTCCTTTTCTCTCGGGTCTGACCCATTTCCTCCTCATCCCTCCACATAACTTTTGAAAGATGTACTACTAACTATATTTAACTGTCCATCTGAAGGACTGCCTATATATTTTACTCATATATATAATGTGCATGTATGCGTTGGCCATATTGGTCCCGACCGTTCGTATCGATTCATTGATTGATCGATTGATGAAGCAAAGGATTCGTGTTCATTCGATCGTTAGGACACGCGTCACCCTCCGGCCGCTCGCGCATGCAGCTGCCATGCCTCATCAGGCAGTCCTGATTTGGTTGGGCCTTCCTCTCCATGCACATGTGCTAACTTTCTTTTCCCTTCTGTTCAGATGATGCAATGCACGTGTGCTAGCTGATCGAACAACAAAATAACTCGGCCTCAAAGCCCACTTATCAGAATGTATACGCACTGCACTACCAGTTTGTAAATGCTTTGTCCGGCCCATCAAAGACAGCCAAGTCCCAGACACTACGGTGCAATGATCGAGCAGGAAGAGGAAAACGTATCGGAATGACTTGAATGGCACAGCGAGGCGTGCAGACAAGCAAGCAGCTAACGCATTTCACCATCCATCCATCGATTTCGATGGACTAACGCTTTGGACTTTTGCTCTTCCTTTAATTTGGCACTAGTCCCTTTGACGATAGTAGCCTGACAACGGTAAAGCAACCGTCCAGCTAGTAGTGTCACCCCTTTCAAACCCCCTCTACAAATTGTATTCGACAACGATGTTACTGGTTTAGTTGCCGTTGTTTCGATGGATAATAACCAAGGTGATTGTACCTCCTATCTACTAGAGACCAAACCATAAATTTGTATCTTTGTAAAGAACTTACAACATTATTTTACCGATCGTGAATAAAACCATTGAATATAGTGAACTAGTTTTGGGGTCGTAAACTCATGTATGCATACACATTTAACTCGTCATCTGGATTGCGCAGGAGATCTGATTTAACGTAAACCTGAATTGCAGTTCTGAATAGCAATTCGATTTAGGTAGAAATTGGATAGGGGAGAGGATAGTTCATAGGAAATAAGTTCTTCCATTAGCCTTGGTTCGGTGACTTTGTTCAAGGGGGTGAACGAGAAGCGAAGACTATAGTGCGGACTTAAATCGGAGATGAGGAATGGAACCGGGTATACGGAGCTTGTTTGTGAGGGTGTTGGAGACCATGGCAGCCTTATTACGGATGACGAATTTGAACCCCTATGAGCTGATGAGCTCCACCAAGACCGCAGTCTCGTCGTCCTTTCCATGATTCTTCATCTTCTGCTGCTGCTGCTGCATTAGCGTCGACATCGACACCTCTTCTTTCCCCACCATCCCTCTCCCCTCTCTCTCTCTCTCTCTCTCTCTCTCTCTCTCTCTCTCTCACCGTCGAAACCTCTTCCCTTCTCGAGACGGTAGAGGTACGTCTAGGCCATCGGCTGGGAGGGCGTCGGAGTCTTGGGATTTTGGTCCGATAGTGGCACGAAGATCAAAGCAAAAGACTGATGGCCGGAATTGCCGAAGGAGCTGGGTATGGTGGCGTCAGCATGGTTGAGCGAGAAACGTCACTCTTGATATTGTCGGAAAGAAAAAACCGATGGCACGACGAGCGTTTTATTCTCGGGTATAGAAGACGTAAATAGGTTGTAAGTGATGTTGTAATATGAAATGGAGACAATTGTTTGAGACAGAGATTCGATGATGTAAATGATTCTTGTATTGATTCTTGAATGAATTTGCATATATATATATATATATATATATATATATAGACAATAGCAAACGACGGCAGTTGTCGTTTGAGACATTATTAGCAACCGCTAATGATGGTTGTCCAATTGATCACAAGCGTCGCGTCTGCTCCAGAGAGGCACCAGTCCGCAATACTCCCCCTTGATCAATTTTATTGTATATAGAAAACATCTGAAAAACTCCTCTAAAATCTTGTGAAAAAAATATGAGGAGAAATATAATGATCATATGCCATGAAAAACTCCTTTTAAAAACCCAATGAAAAAATAAGGAGAAAATGGTATGGCATATATAAATTCTTATTGTTGGATAATATGTCATGGAAAACTCCTTTAAAACTCAATGAGAAAAATAAGAAGAAAATGATATGACATATAGTGCTTGTACCAATATTGCCTCATTAAAAACCTTTTATGAGAAACCATTTAGGGAAAAAACTCATAAAGGAAAAGAGTACAATATATATGATCTGATGATCATTATCAGGTTACATTTTAGGAGTTTACTCCTTCTGAACCTTGCAAATCTCGAATTCATCTTATACCAATTCCATGAACATATTTTTGGAATAAAGATGTTGGTAGGGACTTTGTGAATAAATCTGTGAGATTTTCACAAGATTTAGTTTGCAAGATTTCTATTTCCCCGCTTTTCTGTAATTCATGGGGATAAAATAATTTAGGAGCAATGTGCTTTGTAATATTGCTCTTTATATAACCTGGTTGCATTTGTGTAATAGAAGCAGAATTATCTTCGTAGATAATTGTTGGTGATTCTAAGGAACCAATTCCACATGACTGTTGTATGTGGTTAATTATTCTGCGAAGCCAAACGCTTTCACGTGATCAAACGCTTTCACATGATGCTTCATATAATGCAATTATTTCAGAATGATTAGTGGAAGTAGCCACTAAAGTCTGTTTTGAGGACTTTCAAGAGATGGTTGTTCCTCCATGTAGAAATACAAACTCAGTCTGTGATCTGGCATTATTGGGATCAGATAAATAGCCAGCATCTGCATATCCCACTATAGTCATATCTTGATTTTTCTGATAGAATAAACCAAGATCTTTTATGCCTTGTAGATATCTGAGGATATTTCTGACACCTATCATATGCCTTTTAGTAGGGGATGCACTATGTCTAGCCAATAGATTAACTGTAAATGAAATATCAGGCCTGGTGCAGTTTGCTAGGTACATAAGTGCTCCGATGACACTGAGATAAGGAACTTCAGGTCCTAATATTTCTTCGTCATCGGCCCTAGGTCTAAATGGATCTTTTCTCTATCAAGAGATCGAATGACCATAGGAGTCTTGGATGGATATAATTTATCCATATTGAATTTCTCCAAGATTTTCTGGATATAAACAGACTGATGTACAAGGATTCCTGAGGGAAAATACTCAAGTTGTAAACCTAAGTAAAATTTGGTTTTACCCAAATCTTTCATCTCAAATTCCATCTTTAGATGATTACTTGCCTCTTATGTCTTGTGTAGTTCTAATGATATTGAGATCATCGACATACACTGAGATGATGCAAAATCCCTTTGAGGATTTCTTTATGAATACACAAGGGCAGTCATCATTGTTTGAGTAACCCTTCTGAAGAAAGAATTCACTTAATCAGTTGTACCACATTCTTCCCGATTGTTTTAAGCCATAAAGTGACTTTTGTAATTTTACACAATACATGTTGTGATTTGCATTTGAATTCAGGATTTTAAGTCCATCAGGGACTTTCATGAAAATGTCAGAATCGAGTGACCCATATAAGTATGCAGTCACTACGTCCATCAACTGCATGGATAATTTTATTTGTACTGCCAAAGATATTAAATATCAGAACATTATTCCACTCATAACAGGAGAGTAGGTTTCATCATAATCAATGCCGGGTCTCTGCATGAACCCTTGTGCTACAAGTCTCGCTTTGTATCTCACCACCTCATTGTTTTCATTTCTTTTTCGAACAAAAACCCATTTTGCCCTCACAGGGAAGACATTCTGAGGAGCTGGTATTACTAAAGTAAATACCTCTCTTTTCTTGAGTGAGCGCAATTCTGCCTCCATTGCTTCCTTCCATTTGGACCAGTCTGAGCGCTTGAGGCACTCTGCCATGGACTTAGGTTCTAGATCCAATTGAAAGTTCTTAGCAATTTTTAAGGAAAAGTAAATGTCGACAACTGTAGTTTTTCTGTTAAAAGATTCTCCTGAATCAATATAGTTTATGGAAATTTCATTATCATCCTCTAACTCATTGTGATTTTCCTCAACATTAGAGTTAGGTTGTTCCGATATCCCAGCACTTAAATTTATGTGCACATTTTTGCTGGGTTGTGGATG